>JAPYZO010006998.1:0-24466 GCA_030522905.1 Torymus flavipes | reverse complement strand
AAAGATTGTTGTTAAAAACTTAATCTTAGATTTCTATGTAAAAACGTAAAATGAAGCTTGAAAATTAAAATAAAGAAATAAATCTATCAAAATAATGAGATAAATTAATATCAACTGAGAGTTTTATAGTATTTCAACTATTAATAGGGTAAAAATCACTTAATAGACAATAGATTTTCACTGAAAACAATTTATTATTCACTCTAATATACAGAATTTAATTTAAAAAGAAATTTATCACACATCGAATAAATAAAATTATGTGTCTCAATATTTAATTTGAGTGTCTTGTATGACATAATTCTATAGATCACCATTTTCATATAAAATCTTATTTCATATTTTTTTTCTTTTTTTTTAATATTTTTTCAAACAATTTCTATTACTTTATCTAAAATATTGAAAGCTTTTTCTTGTAAGAAGTAAGAATAGTTAATAAAGAAAATTGAATTATTTATTTATAACTTTTCTTTTCCTTCTTTAAATACATTTCAACATTTTCCTTGCAAAATTCTAAAATTGCTATTGTATAACCAATTACTAGTACAGAAATTAATCCGAAAAGCGAAGAACTACTATTCTGCTCATACTGCTCGTGATATTCAACTGACATTTCTTCATATTTTGTTCTTGTAAATAATTTTTGACATATACCAGACTCAAACGCTAGTTGTATGATTTTGTTGAATCGTTTAACATACGGTGAAGATTTTTCGAAATAATATACAAATTTTTCGACAAATAAAGAAGGCTTGGCTATCTTCATAATCGGTGTGCCATCAATATTTTTGTATCTTTGAATAACGTTAGCTGCATTTAGTGAACTCATTACGCAAAAGATATTTCGAGATTTTACTAATATATCAATGCATGTGGTAATGTTGGGAAAGGCAACTATTCTGGATTTAATATTAACTAAAAATTTTGTTTTGGATGCAAAAACGCGTTCGAGATTTATTTGTTCAACATAAGGAGTTAAATTTGACTTCTCAATTTCTTGCAGCGTATTAAACGGAATTTCTTCATGTATCAATTTTACATTAATTAATGCAATGAAAATGTTGTTAATGTACTGAAAAAAAGCTAAAATTATGCAGATGAATAAAATTCTCTGTGACGTGATTTGAAGAGATCGTGAAATAGAACAATTGAGCCGTATCCGTATGATTGACTTGACTATATTTCTCAAATTTTTATGTTTTACTATGTATACTGCCAAAAAGATGATAATTATATTGGTAACAGAAATCAATGTGTGTGATAAAATTTTCTTTGAAACATTTATAGAAGACTCCTTTAAAATTGGAACAACAGCTACATATTGAAGATCGTCTATGAACATACTAATTTTCAAAGTTTTTTCTTTATCCATGTAACCAAACAACATCGGTACTGGTGTTATGTTAACGCGAGCATTATGCAATGAATCTTCTATGCATTTCAGCATTACATACAATAAAAGATTTTTTTGTGGCTCCAGTATGATAAGTGGATTAATGGTGAAATTTAAAGATTTTGATATGAATTCTAATAATTTATAATACATTCCCGCCATTTCTATAACTCCTTTTTCGTTCCTCTTAAAGCTCAAGTATAATGGCAAATCATAAAGAATTATATTTATAGAATGTTCATACATATTTTTTAATTTATCAGGAAATATTACTATTTTTGGTCCCCAAGCTTCTTGTATAAACTTGTTATCAAATGGATTGTAATTATATAAAAATATTTCAACTTTAGTTTTACTTACTATTTCCATTATTGTTATATCTAAATATTTATTGATCCAGGCATAACGAAGTGTTGAATAATATGAACTTGATAATTCTAAGTTTTCGTTAAAAACAATAATTAAACACTTTGAGCGTCTCGGCGATAATTGGGTCCAGAAATCGATGAAAAATCGCATTTTTTGGTAAAAACATGTGGCATTGGTTGCTTTATGTAGAACCATGTGGAATATTAAATTACTTAGATTTTTATATAATGACCTAGATATGCCCTCTAAAGAAAAATTATTTAAGTCTATCGATGTAACAGAAATCTTTGTAACTAATTTCCGATGTAAAAGTTCTTGCTCATGCGTATACATTGGGCTCGATTCATTAGTAAATATAACTGCTTGATTGGATTCTGTATTATTTTTTATTTTCTCTATAATAGAGTCAGACCATTCGACTCCAAGTGCAAGATTATAGTAATGTATTTTAAAAAATAGAATTATTAGCAAATTCATTCTCTTATGAGATAATCTAATATGTTCTAGTAGTGAGCTTCGAGTTGCGACTGTTCAAGGCTAGTGTTTGTTGATTATTTTTTACTACGACAACATTATTGATTTCTTTATAATTTTTAAATAAAAAATTGCATTTCAGTAGAGAAAATATAGTATACATACAAAACTTGAAAAAAATTTGGTGGCAAAAAAATTTTATTTAAAAATAGTCCAGAAACATATTTCCACATGTGGAGGTTTCAAACATTTACTTATTTCTTTTTAAATAAGTATGTATGAATATGAATAAATAGGTCGATGCTTTTTATTCTTTGAAATGTATTTATTGTTCGTTGGAAAATTCTTTAAAATATTCAAAATTATCAATTGTTTTTAATTAATCAGTTATGTTAAAATATTGATTTTTAGCATTAAACATTTATGTAAAAACTTGGTAAAGTTTGATAAAGTTAGCTACATACTTTAGTATATCAAGTTTTTCTATTATTTCTAAAAAGAACGCAATTCATGCAAAGCCGTTTCTCGCAAGCACGTAAAAACTGTAGTAAAACGTAAAACAAATGTTTGACCAGCTCAATTTTTGACTCTGTCGTACTTTATCAACCTCGCCTTAACACCTCAATCCTTCTCATATCAAATCGCTCAAAATTACCTTCCAATACATTAAAAATCATTTATTAATAACTTAATTAAATACAAATACAAAAATCACCCCAAGGACGTATCCACGCGTAAACAATTCACGTCCAATTTCGAGCGATTCCTAAAAAATTCATTCCATTCAATCACGCTAATCGTCCTTAATCGAGCTCCGATGAAAAGTACACACGCATACACATCACAATTAATTCTACGGCGCGCGCAATCACGCGTTCATGCATGATGCACGAGGTCATGGACGGGCGAGCGCGGCTTTTTGGTTTATTAAAAGGCTTGGACTAGCGCAGAGCTTTCCACGTGGCCAAGGTGATCAGCAGGACGAGCCAGGGTTGTAGATGGGCGGTTGCGGGTGCGCCGTTTACTGGAACAACAAAATATTTCGTTTTTAAATTTTCGTTTGAAGAGCTGTTCTTAATTATTCATTTTGTCCTAGAGATTTTTTGATTAACGTTGAAGTGATTGTCACTTGTGGTTATGGAGTCATGGAAGAAGTGAAAAAATTAATGCCTCTAGCAGTAAGAAAGGACAAAGAAGATTCTGTAAGAAAGTACGTTCTTTCAGTTAAGCAAAAAAGATGTATGAGAATGTAGAAACTACATGGAAGAAATAAAGATGAGGCAATAAAACATCTCTATTGATATCATCTATATAAAGTATTGCAATAACGATTCAATCGGGGAGATAATGCAAATTCATTTTTATTTTTATCTATCGTCGGAGTTATTATCACAATTTTCGCGAAAAGAATTCGATTTTCTTTCGACTTGTCCCGTGATAATCAGTTACAAGTTATCTTTAGAAAAATAAGAAACATATTGCAATTGCTATTTCAAAACTACTTCTTTGATCAAAAACGATGAGATTTGTTTAGAAATTTTGTAATGCTTAAAACTCGTACGTATTAACTTGCGAGGTCGAACAAACTTATTGACTCCTTTGTGTTCTATCATTTTTTAGATAAAAGAAATTGTATATCTTTACCTGATTTACATTGTCTGCCATCTTGTTTATAATTAAAAGAACATTCGCATTTTCCACTTCTGCAAACCGCTTCGGGATCAGCTAGTCGACATTCACCTTCCATAGTGCATTCCTGGCCTAGCTCTAAATCACACAAAAATGTTATTGCATGCTGAATTTTAAAAACGAAAGAAATGGATATTTCATATTGTACTTTTGTTTTTGAAACAAGATCCTTTGTAGTACGAGTATTCGGAAAGACACTCGCAAACACCGGCGTCATCTTGTTCTTCTTCTTCGTCTTCTTGTTCTTCTCCATCATCACCATCATCAGCAATTGTTTTAAAGAATTCTTCGGGCGTTGTTTTATTAACAAAGCAATGCGAATTATGAACTACCGAAGTACACTGCACATCCAACTGGCACTCTTTTTTATATGCCGATTCTAGAAATAACAAGAGCACGCATATGTAGTGCTGTAATATTAAGAGTGGTAAAAACAATAAGTGTGATAATTACAACAGTAACGATGATTATGACAAAAGTGATGACCGAAATTATGACGACCACAATACTAAATGTAATGCTATCGGAATGCTTACGGATGACACATTGTCCGTTGGGTCCGGCAACGTAATTTTCACTGCATTGACAAGTATTCTTGTTGAAACATACAGTGTTGTTAAGCTTGCAATCTTCGTCAACCTTACATGGCGCATTTATTCCTGCAACAATGTATAAAGTTTTTGTTATTATTTACCAGATAGTTCTGATGCAATCTCTGAAATACGGTACATAAAAGTCACCTGGCAAACATAATCCTTCGGATACAAAGTGAATTTCGTTACATTTACACTGATTAGTTTGGCATATTAAGTTTTCGGACCCGCAGTCTTTATCAACCTCGCAATAACTGTTCAACTCTGTAAAAAAGGAATCGTGTACGTTTATTTATAATGCGGTAGAGAACAAATATTTATGTGTATGGTGTATCCGTGAATGCCCCATGGAAGCACTCAATTCAAAGCATATACGAAAAGTTATCTTATTGTTAAAATATTCTTAAACTATTCAGCTACATTTATTGATTAGCAAAGTTGGACTCTAATAAAATCGTTCTTATGACACAAGAGAACAACTTTTATCTGTGATTTAATTTAGAACTCCTCTAACCAGTTCTATTTCCTTGGAAAACTGAATTTTCATTTTCTTATTCCACATTGCCTTACCAGGTTTCTCCAAGGCACAATATCTCTTGTCCTCGCTCGGCTTTGTCTTCTCAGGACACGAGCACACCTTGGCTCCATCCTGGCCCTTGCAGGAAATTTTGGGACTGCCCATTGGAGCCTCGCAGTCGTTGTCGCTGGTGCAGGCCTCGTCCACGCGACGGCTGACCCAGCAAAATCGCTCGTCCTGGAGCCAATGTGTGCCATTGGCGCAAGCGCACAAGCCATTCACAGCCTCGGCCTTGGGTCCGAAGAGCTGGCACTGTTCGGAATATTGGGCATTTTTTCCGGTGATGTCTAGGATTACTAGAAAGGTTTGGAAGAATGCGTTATGCGTATAAGAACGATAAATTGAAGATACGAATTATAAATCTGATTGACTGAAAATCATATGAAGAATGTTGTCTAAAATTAGTGCAGAAGATTGCTAGTATGAAAGATACATACGACTGTATCTCAGCCCCTATTCGAATTAGATTTCTTAACATTACAGTAATATAATCAAAATTTTATTTTGATATTACTGTCACATGCTTTTTTGATTTCTTACTTTTTCTGCAAAGTTGATTTGTCATCAGACCGACTCTGTTGATGTCACAGGTCCATACGCCGTTCTTACACTCGCTGTTATCAACTTTATACGGTACATCGTCAGATTCGCATTTCTCACCAAGTTCTGAAAAGAGAAATTAACCAAAGATAATTTATTTATCATCTCGTAATCACACCAATGTCAAAATTAAAAATATACCCGGGGTGCAACCCTTCAAATCTTTTGTTGAGAAGTGCGCACGATTGCATATGCATTTCCTGTCCACTCCGCAATGGGAATTAGCTAGCAACTTACAGTCACTATCCTTTGTACATTCACTGCCGACTCCTGTTGAAAATTAATGAGGAAATTTTAAACATTGCCAGTAGTATCCAGAAGTAATGTGACTTACCGATTTCGCTAGTTTTTTCGTTGAACACGACCATTTCCTCGATAAATATGTACACATCTTCAACCTTTTTGTCTGTGGTACATTGGTTTGTCGAGTTGCATGTAGCTTCTTGGCCGAGAGTTGCACAGTCAGAGTCTATGTTACAATCATCTCCGACATCTACGGTAAAAGTATATAAATAATTTCTAAAGTCATTTTATTGGGTGGAATATTATTCAAGAATACGCACTTTTAGCTAAAGGACGACAGGTGCTGTACTCGCGCTGGTAATAGCCTTTGCTGCATTTGCAGACGCCATTCGTGCATGACGCTGCCTGATAGTCAGTGCTCACAAAACACTCGTCGTCGTTTTCACACGGCTCGTTCAATCCTATCAGGTGTTTATTTACGAACAAAAAACTTTTGTTAGTGCAGGTCCACATTATTTGTGTATTCTTAATTTTTAAGCTTCCTGAGAGAAAGTCTGTCTACTTTCTCAGCGATAACATTCATGAACCTCAAAATAATATATTCTTAACTAATTATCCTGGTTTTAACATTGAGGAGATAAAGTGACGATTTTGACTTCATGTTGTGACAATGCGTGAATCATGAGAGTGATATGTTAGGTATTCTGTAAATGCTAAAAAAGTGTAAACTTGATTGTTTGCACGGAGAGAGAAAACATAGGTCAAAGAAATCATTTTAAAAGTTGAGTTAAGATTATGTGTAATAAAAAAGAAAAATGTTATATTTTCAATTAAATTCTAATCGATCGATTTTTCGAACCGAAATTCCTTTGATCAGTATAAGATTCGACATTTTTATCAACCAAAATTCAATTTATTATTGAAATTTAATTTAATCATGTTAATAAAAAAGCTTTTCTTCAAAAATATCGATGAAATGTTTAGGTAAAAAACTTCTTTAAAAAGTCCATAAAATTTTAATAGAATTTTTTCTTAATAGAAGTGTCGAATTTGACACGCATAAAAAATAAGTTTTTGATCGAAGAATCGATTAAAATTTAATTACAACAAATTACACAGGTAATCAGCCACGATCGAACAAATAGTCATTTATCGACGGAAAAGAAAAATAGTATAATTGCATTAAAAAGTGTTCAATTTACTAAAGTAAATACAGAAAGTTGTGTAAATTATACTTTTGCTCAAAATTCATGAAATAATATACTAGTTTATAAAAGGTAATACAATTAATCAGTAAGAGTCTAGGCAAAATCTGGAGAAATTTTAATTTAACAAATGATATAATCGTAGAATCTTTTGTACAAAATTTCTGTTTTTTTTTTCTATTTAAAAGTATTTGAAACTTTGGAATATTATTCAACTTTTTCTTAAATTTGTAACACTATTTTCCGGAAAATTCTGTCGAAAATATAGTTAACATTTCTGAAATAATTGAGAACTAATAATGATAGAAAAACAAATTTAATCGTCTTATCTCTTAGACCATATTTTTGCCGTTACTTTTTAATATTTTTTTATGTAGATTAGTATAAAATGACCTCCAACTAACGCAACATCTTTAAACTCAGAAAATTCCATATAACATAATTCTTAAAAAAAACTCCCATCTCGACACCAATCATCCAACTGTTTCTCTGTCGCTAGCGAGAGAGCCGTTCATTACATTGTACACGTACCTCGACTCTTGTGGCATCGGCCGTGCAGATAATGAAAGTCTTTGAGGCAGGCGCAGGTGCGGCCGCTACACTCGCCGCCGGCGCCGAGAAATCGCCTGCACTGGACGCTTTCTTCACATGTGTCATTATAGCCGGTGGCCACTGCGAAAAATATATCGCCGCGTGCGCGGCAATTTTCCGGTGAATTAGCGAGACCGGTGGAAAAGTCGCAGTTGAGAGAGTGAGGAGAGGACGTCTCGTCGGTTGTATTACCGATCTATATACGTTCGGGTATATGTGGATTGGGAGGAATTATTGCATGAGGGGTTTCGAGTGAAATTGAGGAGAGTTTGAGAGAATTGAAATCGTTTGAATTGCCTGTTAGAGATTCGGTAGGACTTTCAATTGTCTTTGGAAGAGATGTAGGTTGTAAGTTTTCTCTGTATTGTTTTCTTACATTTTATGGGAAGAAACTATATTTAATTGAGATTTTCTTTAAATTTGATTTGAAATTTTTTTTTTGTATTGTTATTATTTGTTAGGAGTAGAATTTTTACTTCTCTAAAAAAAAAATTTATTGGTCAAGATACATTTTAGTTAAATTATTAGTTTTTAACAAAATATAGGCTTTGACAAGTTATAAAATGATACCTTTCAGACACCTTGTCGCCGTTCCATCGATGAGGAATCCTTTGCGACACTCGCAAACTCCATCCAGGCATTCTGAATTTTCGGTGGTGCAATCTTTAGTTTCTTTACAGGATAAACCTACTGCCTTGCGTACTAAACTTTGATTTGGACGCCCGTTGCTGACTCCTAGACACAATTAAAGAATATTTATTGAAAATACGAATTTATCGTGTATATATTTTCACAACTTCAATTTCTAAAAAATCCGTACTCTAAAATGTAAATAACACATACATCCATAGTAAAATAATAAAAAAAATCTATTTAAGTTATAAATTAAATTGTTTTTCAATTTATTTATAGAAGACTACAGTGTCATAAAAACTGCACCGCCTTATTTCGTATATCATTTAACTATATTAGAATCAAATACTATTTTTATATTTTTCATGTAGTCGTATTTTAGTCTCGAAAGACACTTACAATACATTTTCAATTTTTTAAGTCACATTCTAATCTCTCATTTCTACCAAACCAATCGGTACATTTGCCATCGCTTGATCCACGCCATCTACATCCATCTATATACACATCCACCATCGAGGTCGCGACTGTCATTCGCGTGACGAGTTTCTTCGCACCGCGCGTAACTTAGGCGCCGGCACGCGGTATATTACACGCCGAAAACCGTGATTCCGGATTATTATCGGGGCCTCCCCGTTCCGCCGGTTTCGTATTTCGCTCGCTTTTTCTGACGACCTCGATCGAGGGTCTGTCGATTTTTATCCGCCGAGATTCCGGTGATATGGACGCTAATATGAGTGTGATATAGTTGTCGTGAGATAAGTATATAAGGGTTTCGTGGGTTTGTTGCTTAAAGGCTTATTAAGTAAGTTGAATTAATGCGATGCTAGTAGAGTAAATTGTAAAATTAGTAAAATAACGGGTTAATGGTAAACGTAATTAAATGGAAAAAAAAAAATTATGTTGTGATGTCGATTTATTATACTTTTATATAATACACTTTCGTTACTGAGCAGAGTATTTATTTCTATTGGCATTCAATTACATTCCTAATGAAAAATAAATAGTTTATGATATTTTTTACAACGTTGTTTATTACTAATTATCTAAAGAAGAAATTTCCATGAACGAGTGATACTTTATTACAGCTGGACTTTTCCCTCTCGATGTTTTCTCCATTTTCCGGCAACTCAGCATTAAATGTTGCACACCTTTATCTGTTTACTACATTTCTGTGTAAGTGTATCCATATCGCCAGCCTGTATCTTTAAAACAACATTCGACTTATGCAAACGCTGATACATGATTTTTAAAAACTGCATTTTGAAAATAACTGAATTTATAAACTTTTCGCTCTCAAAATATTTACGAATCTAGATACCACGAACTATAATGTCAATCTCTTGTATCAAATATCAAAAAGACATATAAATACATAATAATCCTTACTCTGAAAAGAATTCTTATATCTTTTATGCCGAATCTCGTTATCTATTAAACTTATCACGATGTCAATCTATGTCTACCAATATAACTAATCACTTCGATTTCTGCCTCTAAAAATCATCAACACATAGCCTCATAAAACGCTTGGGCCCCTATTATTTCTTTTCGCAATTGAAAATTCAGCCCTTCGTATATATGGACAGTTCACAGTGTAAATAAACTCATCCCGTGTCAAGGCAGGTCTCCACAATGCAGATGTCACGAGCGCTTATATAGCCGAGTGGAATGGAATGCCAGATAGGCACAAAGGCAGAAAATAGACGCACGCGAGCGCGGAAATAAGCCTTTGACCGGCTATAAATAAACCCTTCCAGGACGGAGATAAGAGAGAGAGAGAGAGAGAGAGAGAGAGAGAGAGAGAGAGAGAGAGAAGCCCTTTGAGCAAGAAGGTGGTATCACGCGACTCATTTACAGGTATTAGTGTAAAATGGTTTTCGATGAAGCGAATGTTCGTGATTTTTACTGAAAGGTTTATTCAATGCCTTTTTTGTCGAATACGATATAAAATTTAGTAAAGAGAGTGATTGCAAGATGTGATGTGTCAAAATAATGACAAAAAAGAGAAAAAATAATGAGTATGAGAGTAAACCTGATAAAAATAAATTTTCACAAAGATATGGTGTAAGTTTTATAAAAAAAAGAATATATTAATTTTTACATCAATTGACAATATTTTGTATTTTTTAGTAAATATAACTAAAATGTAATTATGAAAATGGAATCTCAGACAATCGCATCCAGTTTTAAAAAGCTATTTGTCCGATAAACTCTACACATTACCTAATCTATATACGACTACGTATATTATCCGATAATATCATTCTTAAATTATATTTATAAGCAGTTAAAAAATCGTTAATATACAAAGCCTACATCCCGGCCGTTCTTTAAAAAACATATTACACAACCATCCACAATCAATCGCCCTATTACACCATAATTTCCAGCAGAACCCACAATCTCAACAGCTAGATCAACAACAACAATGTTCTACGTTACCGTTAGGCAAAAAGTGGGCGAAACCCGCGGAGACGAGGGCGAGGAAGCAGATCAGCTCCCGGGCGGTCATGTTCGATGCTCAATTGTGACAGGCGGCGCGTACTGATTGATGATGAGGTCCGACACGGTAGACTCGTGCACCTGCGTCTATCGCGCCCGGCTACGATTATCAGCGAAACAATTCAACACCTGCGCCGTTATCTCGGCCCTCGATGATTCAATTGCGGATTCTTGTTGAGCCGAGATAGCCGCAGATGTTCGGTGTATAGAAGAGGGGAAGGCTATTTTTTTTTTTTTTTTTCATTGTCGAGGAGGAGTTGGAAAAATTCTTGATTATAATTAATTGTGCTGAAATATTTTTATGGACGATGTTCTTTAAATTATATATTGTAGCTATGGGATTATAATTTTATCTTTTCGTGGAATAAAACTCAGCGGCTGTTTCCACGATATTTTTGGCTAATTAATAGCTATTTGATTGTGGGTTCAACGAAGAAGACCAATATTTCTGATCTCGAAAATATTTTATCTACAGATAGATGTATATTTTTTTCGGAAATTCACAATTGCGGTATTCTAATTAGATACGAGGTTGTCGCGGTTAGTTGTGAAATCATTCTCGTACCGTTTGAAATTAAAATGTGATTATCAGATGCAAAATATATGGAATTATGCGCCCTTATCTTTGTATTTCCTTTATAATATCGGTGAATCATTTTTTTTTTATGAAGGACGATTTTTTTTATCACATTTTCCGATTCGAAATTTATTTTTTATTTTCTGTAAAGGGTTAATTTAATAACGATATAATATGATCTAATGCTTGAATTCTGAAATGATATTGAAGGAAATAATGAAACTTTATAGTTATATTTATTTCTTATATTAATAACAGTCAAACAAGGCTGCTTTCATGAGACAGTTTAAAAAGAGACTTTTATCATTATGTTACTCACGCAATGGGAAATGCATCATCAGCCCGGACGATAACACTATTAATATGACTAGTTTAATTCGCCTAGATAGTAGCAATTATCCTACGCAACGTTAGAAATACAGCAATATTGTACCGCCAAAATCGTAAAATCATCAATATTTTGTTATTCAGCGACCACTCCGTCAACTTTCCACTGAAAATTTTCCCGCGGGTATAGAGGCGCCGGAGAATAGCTTTCGCGTCTATGCGCCTGCGAATTAGAATCTCTTCGCCGAAGACGAAGAAGAAGTTTACAAACTGATAGAACGTCTTTTTGCGCGGCTTTACGTAATTACGTGATATAATGCATTTATATATGAAATAATCGTAAATCAGCTATAACGGTGGCGTAATAACTTATTCGATTTTCCATTAGAAAAGTTTCGTCGATCGGGGAAAATAAAATTCCCCACCTCGGTCTGGATTTCGTCAGGAGAGCGTGCTGAATATTTTTCGCGGTAAGCGAGTGAGAGCAATAATTGAATTGAATAGACGAAATTATTTTTATGCCCAAGCTGGAGTTCTTTTCCTCTAATAAATATCGTTTTTAAGAGCGTAAATGATAATTATGCGGACGTTTGAATCTTTCGCGATAGCAAACGTTTATGAATAAAAATTGATGTAAAAGTCATAAGTGCATATGAATACTGCGTATTAAAATTATTTTTAGCAAATTTAGATTCAGCAAATCGCTTGGTACAAGTGCGCAGTCATTAAACGTGATTATACTATACAACGTTGCTGAATAAACGAGTCTGTACTCTATCCCAATTAAATAAAAAAAATATATATATAATAAGAATTCAGATGTATAAACTCTTTGTAAATAAACTGAAGTCTAAACACGTCTAGACGACCGAATGAATTCGAAAGTATTTCCTTGAGCAGTACATCACTTCTGGGTCATTTTTCTTTTATTTGTTTTAATTTACATTTATAAAATGTGAAAATTATTTTTATGAAACAGAAGAAGTTCATGCTAAAATAATGTTGGTTTATTGATGTTCGTTTGAAAAAAAAAAAAAAATTATACAGTGTCAGTGAAGAAACAGAGATGAAACAGTTCATGTTGTAAAATGTAAAAAAATATTGTATGTTTAAACTGCGTTTAAATAAAAAAATCAACGACAAAGTGTCTCGGTTATCATGGTCAGTAAATAATATTTTCTTCCACTGCTTTATATAGCTCGAATAAAGTGCTACTATTAATCGAAAGCAATTTCCGAACCGCGTCCCAAATACTCGAAACAATCCGTTTTCCAAATAAAGCCTTCACCAGTCAGCTCCAATTATACTTATATACCCCACAATACCCCGCAACCCGCTATCTCTCCGATAACCATTCATAATTTCCCAACCCAATTCTCCCCTCCCACCAACTCACCGCTAATTCACCATCACCGAACCGACGCCAATTTAGAAAAAAATCGGCCCATTAAACGTCTGAGCATTAGACGTCGACCGCGCGCGCTTAGGTCAATGTCATCAAGCATCGCTCGTCGGGAAACCCGAGCGGCGGTCCGCGACGATGACTCTCCGTGTGAAGGCAGAAATTCCCGTGGGGAAAAAAATAACAACACACACAGAGTAGTATTATTCTGCGCGCATCGCTCGCGGACGAGAGAAAAGATATAAGGAGGAGCCGCGCGCGAGTCGAAGTGAAAGTTGGTGAGCGAACGCCGGTCGCGGGAGGACTTTAAACCGCACGAAGAGTAAAGGAGGGACTGAGAGAGAGACTTCCTTATTACGATAAAATTATAGTTATAATTTAATAAATTTCGCCTAATAGCAGAGCTGGCCCGACGATAAAAGGTTCGTGGGTAATTAAGCCCGTCTTGGGGGGGCTAACGACTCGCGTGACGGTCGCGGATTCCGCGCTCTTTTTTATCCTCTCGGCTGTGGTGTTGTTTTTTTTTTGCCTGCAAGGAGGACGTTAAGTGGATTTTCCTTTTGTTGGTGGAATGTGCGATTGTTCGGTGTTGCGCAACAGTGTTATGAGAATTTTTTTTGGTCTTGTTTTAAAAGGATTAGATTTTATAGACTTTTTTTTTGTAAATGGAAATAACAAAAATATAACAAAAATTTAAGATCAAAAGTTGTGTATTTTTTTTTAATGTTTGTTGACTTTAGATGTTAGAATAATTGCAAATTTTTCAGAAATTTTGTTATTTTACCAACCAAATGTTCAATAAATAAACAGTAAAGAAATGTAATAAATTCATCACAAAAATATTACGTCCTCGCTTTGAATAATAATTAAACATATCAAATTTGTTATTTTTTCTTCTTCATCATTATTTTTACAATAAATAATATTTAAACTTTACGACGATTTTCCCTTGACGTTTCCTCATGCGTTTCGTAATCACCGGCCATATATCTTTTTATTCGTGTATTTAGCTTTCCGATTTTTTTTCTTCTTCTCATCTTCTTTGCATCTAATAATCTTCCGTATACTCCCGCAGCCTCAAACCACTCCCACTCCATTCGTCATCGTCATGAACGCTGTTATTCAATCATTTTCGAAAAATCGAACTCTTTGTCCGCGCGCACACTCGACTGTACACACATCCCCGAAGAGCGGGGAAGAGCAAGAAGAAAAAAAAACTCTCCGCTCTTTAACGCAAGCAAAGGACGTTCGCCGTCGTATTGCTACGACGTAATAACCGAGCGCGCGCGCTGCTTTGCTTTCAGTGAATTTCTGCGACGCAAGCGACCCGCGATTGATAAGAGCTTGACCCGAAGCTGACGACGACGACGACGACGAGGAGCGGCGCGCGGCATGACATTCTGATACAATTAATATCTCTGGTGGACGGCGCTCAGCCAACAGTTACACGAAGTTAGAGAGAGAAGAAGCAGCATAGCAGCAGAGTAGCCCCGCAGTATAGAACAGAAGAGAAGCCAAGATGAAGGAGCAGTGGAAAAAGCTTGATAGCGACGGTAAGGGAGAAAGAGAGAGAGAGCGAGAGAGACACGCTTGCGTGCGCGCGCGCGCGTGAGATGCAAGCGTTGTATGCTTTTGATTGTCTGTGCATTGTTGAGAAAGCTTGATTGAACGCAAAGGCTTCCAAGATGAGGGAAGCAAATTTTCTCATAATGTTTTGTACGGCTAGTTGATTTGTTTTTTTGGAAAATTACTTTTGTCGATAAGTATTGTGACGAAGGGCGCTTTAACTTTTACTTGGATAATACTCTGACGATAAATAAATACATTAATTAGTTAATTATTTCTAAGAACTGTTTGTTCTTTATCACTAATCTAATTGGCTTTTATGTAAAAATAACATTATGTATGGAACATGTCAATCAATCTCAAAAACACGAATTTTTGCAATAATAAGCGGTATATTCCCGATTGAAACCAAACATAAATTTGATTAAACTGATTAATTTGATATGTTGGTTCGTAAAGTAAATATATGACATGTTATGAGTTCGGTATGTCATGATATGTGTGTACATGTACGGATATATTTTTATGGATTTGATAACATTATAACAAAGCAAAAATGTGTTGGATAAAAATAACTTTCAGAGTGTAATTTAAACTATGAAAAAGAAATTCATGAAAAACGTAAAAATTGTTTCATTTAAATTTATTGAGTTATTTTTTATATCAGTAATATATAAGTACTCAAATGCTAATTAAACATACGCAAACACATAAATATATAGTTTACAAACAATTTTATAATTTTTCATCTTTCTTCTAGCCAAGCTGTTATTGAACGTGGAAGAAGGCAGAGCTGTGCCAATCAAAATCGAACTTCCGATATCGGCTTTCGCTTCGAGGCAACCCAACTGCTGCAGAGGACTGATTACAACTTTAAGGATATCCGTACTACTCCTAGCATTGGTACTACTCGGTTGGACAGGCAAGACTCTGTTTTCAAGCTACTTTTACAATGGAGAGAGCGGAGAGTTCGTTCACAACGAGCCTCTGTTTAACAGCGAGGAGAATAAGCAGAGCTTCAGGCACAAAGTCTACGAGTCTGAGAAGGAGAACTTTGTCATACATGAATCGAATGACGTTGGAAGCCCTGAGTCGAACAGCGTTGAGGTCACCAGCAAGGATAGTTCTTCGAAAGAGGGCAGTTCTTCCGCTGACTCGGAATTGACCTCCGAATCCAGCGAGGTCTTAAAGCAGGTTTATCCGAATGATTCTGAGAAAGAAAAGGAATCTGATGAAGAAAAGCAGTCCGAGGTAGAGCCTACTTCGGAGTATAACGATGTAGCTGAAGAAAAAAAATCAGAAGAGGAAAGTTATGATAAGCCGGTACGCACTTTCTACAACCAAATAGATTCAGTTGCTATGGACGACGGTGAGACCGATGAGAACATTATTGACCAATTATTGCATAACATTCGTCAGATGCAAATCGGCAATGGAATTGAAAATGTTGACGACAGTGTTGAACCCGATCGTCAATGGATAGATGTATCCGAAGCAGAAAGAGAGATAGAAGAGCTTGAAAAGCAAGCGCAGAAGGAACTGGAAGAGGAAGTAAATAAGGTGCTGGGGGAGCTTTTTGAGAATGCGGCCACAGCTGTTTTAGATGAGCTGACGAAGGACGATAGTAAAAGTGACGAGAACCATAGCAGTAGCGATTCTGAGGAAGACAAAGTAGAATCAGGAGAACGTCATAATTTTATGAACATCGATGAAATAACAGAAAATATAAGTCATGGTACTGTAGATCCGATTGCGGATATCATCGAAGAAAATGTCTCTGAGTCCGAGCCTGAGCCAAAAATTGCTGTTGAACAAGTTCCATCATCAGAAGAAACGAATTCCGAAGAAAGCATACATCGGGCTTTTTGGAAAGTGTTTTCTGAGGAAACGAATAAAGAGAAGAGTATTGTCGACGAAAAATCTACCGATAACGATGAAATCGAGAGTTCCGAAGGCACTCCCGAGGCTCCCGAGGTTGCACCGGTTCTGGCTCGAAAAGTCGAGCCGGAAGATATTATGGCAATCGTTGCCAAAAGATTGGAGCCTATTGTAGGAGAAAATCAAGAACTACTCCTCTGGTACCTTGCTAACAAGGACAAGCCCATTTTTGAAACTGCGAACGATCCGCTGAAGGTCAACACCGCCAAGATGCTGTACAGTACGAATGTGCGCGAGTATGACCAAGACTCATCCGCGGTTATAAATCTGATCGCGGACGAGTCCTATGAGAAGGAATTCGAAAAACTGATGAATTCGGAATATGGAAAAATTCAACCAGAAACAAAAGTCCAGCAGGAAATAGTGTTCAGGCTTCAGGAGAAGTCCAACATTTATAATAAATTGCAAGAGGATACGAGTTCTTTTGAAGAAACGATGTACACGGAACTGATAGAAGCCTACAATGCCATCGACGAGGCAACTGCTCATCAGGCGATAGAGGAAATTGACGACCGTGGTAAGGAAGAAGAGTCCACCGAAGAAGCTATTGACAATTACTTCCATGTCAACGAGAAAAAAGATGATAACGAGGCTACGAAGGAGGCCAGTGAACTAATCATTGATAACGGGAATGCCAGTCCGCTGCAGTCCTTGCTACAAGCAATGAGGAACGTTGGTACTTTCCAAGATAAGACCGAAGGAACGGAGCTTCAGGACTCAATAAATTATAATAGGCCAGTCTACAGAATCTTTGAGCCAAGGCAGTATTTTAGCGACGAGGATGTCTTGGGAACTTATGACCCACTACTGGCGGAGCGAGAGGAGCCAATAATGGACCCCACTTATCAGCAGCACTTATACGAAATTCTGCACAACATCATGGAAGGCAGCAAGATAGAAAATAATGATAGTGGCGAGCAACAAGAGGAGCAGGATAATCAAGATATTCATGAGAAGCTTGAGGAGGACTCAAAAGATGCCGATGACCAGGAAAAGTCATTTCAGGAGGAACAGCAGGGTGCACTGAGGGAAATAGATAGTGACACGACTCAGGAGATATACGCGACGACGGATGCATCTCAGAACGTAGCGGACAAATATTATCGCGATCTTTTGGAAATGGTGAAGACTGACCTGATGCCAGAAGGCATATATGCCTCAGACGAAGACTTTTATACCTCGGTTATTGCCATTTTACACAACATGGAAGAACAAAAAGAACATGTATTTTTGCCTTTTAGCGATGTTGTAGATGCCATCAGGGAATCCAACAAATCACGTCAATCGTTAAAAGACGAGGACCAATCAGAGCAAGATAATCGAGATATCCAGGAGAAACTCGAAGAAGATTCGAAAGATACTGATGAGGAGGAAAAGTCATCCCAGGCGGAACAGCAGGATACATTGAGCGAAACAGATACTGATATGACTCAGGAGATGACGACGAACACACCTTTCAACTTAGTGGATTATCGAAATCTTCTCGAAGCACTGAAGAATGAGTATAAGACTGACTTAGTTCCGACCAAATGGAGGAATTTCCATTAATGATTTTATAAAAGCGATCGAGGAATCCAATAAATCACGCGAACTACTAAAAGATGAGGACCAAGAGCACTTGATGAGTCAGGAGAATCAGGATGATCAAAATAGCGAAGAGGTCCAGCCAGATCAGTCGAATCAAGAGGAAACCGACGTCCAGCCAGATCAATCAAATCAAGAGGAAACCGAGGTTCAGCCAGATCAGTCGAATCAAGAGGAAGCTGAGGTCCAGCAAGATCAGTCGAATCAAGAGGAAGCTGAGGTAATCAAGAGGAAGCTGAGGTCCAGCAAGATCAGTCGAATCAAGAGGAAGCTGAGGTCCAGTGGGATCAGCCTAATCAGGAAGAAGCCGAGAAGCAGCCATCCATAAACGAGTTCCTCTCATACTACGGTGCCGACGACTACGATTACTAATTAGTTGCCATAAACTAACGACGCTACGAATACTCGAGGTTTCCTTTCTCTGCGCGCACGATGAATAGCGGTGATGAGGGAAATGCTCGTTTGGTTGATATTACACGATTGTACTATAATTAGATAGGTCTAGATGTTGTTCATAGGACGTATTTATTTTTGTTATAATGAACGCAAAGCCATAAAGGAATGTGCCTTACACGCAAGTCGATATGTTGATATTGTTATTGTTGTATTTTTAATAAAAGTTAATCGATAATTTTTTATAAAAACCAAAAACCATCGCGTCTCTGTGTCATTCGTTTTCTCCAACAGTCCTTCCTAGTCCAGTCACACGTGCAGCAATTGGAAATGTCTAATTAGTGTCACTATTAGCGTGATAATTCTACTCTTATTGTTAACTGGTCGTTTTATCGGCACGCGATACTCAATTTCGCCATTCTAAGGCAAATACATATAAATTTCTGTTTTGTTTCACTATTACAATCTTCTATATATTATCAAACAAACATTTTTCCATTTTCTAAAATTGTTTCTCTAATTGTAATTATACGCATTTTGCTCTTTAGCAGCGTGCTAATACTAATTGTAAACAACGTTTTATACTTTGCCCATTTTCACAATCGAGTCCCCACGTACTCGATAATCGCGGGAAAAGGGGGAAATACAGCCTCAATAGAATGTCCATAAACAAGCGCTCGGTCAATTGCGATTTAATTAGCTCTGGTCACGAACCTACCAACGATTGCGCACGTATACAACATCATTCTCATAGATTAAGGCGAAAACAAAATATATGAAAATAACGTCGACGCGTTGCAATAATAATTTCGATAATATATTGCACAATAATAAGGAGAAATCGTGATAAAAAAAGCTGCTTTTTGTTCTCATAACAGTGAGATACACGCTTGGCTGGAAATAGTACGGCGACATGCGCATTGAAGCGGTACGTTTGAGGAAGTAATGCACTGTGATTGTATTGTATTTCACGTGAGAGTATGGAAATAAAATGTTGTGTATAATTGAAAATAAAAGGAATTAATGATTACTCTAAAAAAAATAATTAAAGTAATAATTTAGGCGAAACTCTTTTTTTTTTTAAATTATATTAATTTTTGCATGCAATTTTAAGCATTTCCTGAAATAGACGCAACGATCGAATAAAGTCCAAAGGTCCGTAAAAATACTGATGCAACTCTTTAGTCATGCCATGCAGCGGACAATGATATCGTTGTTCTCGCAGAAAATATTATTTAAGTTGAAACGATTGAATGAATACATTGTGAATTTAATAAATTTTCAAAAAAGTTCAAACTATTAGAAAAATCATTTTTGAATAAAAAAATAATCGATATAAAAGTTTCTATCAATTTTCAATAGTTTACAGAAATAAATTGAAGATTATGATTCGGAGAAGGAAAGACTCTTATCTATTATGAAAATAGTATAATTACGGAAATTTTCGGACGATAGAAGACAAAAGCACATAAAATCTTTAGATTTCACTCTGACACTCTTATCAGGCATCTAAGACATTTATCACCCAATTTTTAGCATATAGTAATTAATTTCTGTATGTATTTTATCCACGTTATATCTCAATACAAAACTAGCAATTTGTTAACCAAACTTCGAACTTCAAAATTCATGTTACCTTACTATTCATTACCATCCCCAGATATAAAGTTAAAAAGTAACGATTATCGATCAACTGTCAAAAAACTATCGATCAACTCAAACATTATACCTCGCATCTTACCGGCACCTACAAAAACCCCGGAACCGATTCGTGCGTCAACAATCCTCGACCTTATCTCTGAAAAAAAAAAATCACTGTCACATACTTCCGAACTCTCTCCGCAAAAAGAACAGCTCAAGACCTAAACTTTGAACGTAAAAATCCGTGTCGCAGGCGATAAGCTCGATAAAGACCACGCGCAGCTCTGACCCCTCGATGATAAGGTGCTGACCCGATCGAGCAGCTGCGCACGAACAATCGCGGCCAGCTAGCGCAGCGCTTAAGTACAGTCTGCCCCTCGGCTCACACCGTCGGGAAATCCCGAATGTTCGCGGTCTTTTTTCGGCAGTCAGAGTACAAACGAGCTGCTGCTGTCGCCGCTGCTACTGCTGCTGGCTCGATGTGAGATGAAAATCCTGAAATCGCATGACACTGATGGTAAGTATGGTGCGTAGAAGAGGAAATGCTCGGTTTGTTTATCTCGGTGCTCGAGAGAAAGATGCGCTCTTGTTGTTGTTTTCGTTCTTCGTGCTTCCGCAGGCAAAATTTCTTTTTATCATAGTGATTTCTCGTGCAAGAGCCGATCGTAAGTGGCAATAAACGTCGTGCTTGACTTGCAGCAGCCTGGCGTGTTTGTAAAATACACGCGATTGCTTTGGTGGGAGTTAGGATTTGATTGTGGTACGCACGCTACCTCCGTTACTTGCTGATAAAGAGTTTTTTACTTCTCGTTAAATTTTTGCTTTTGATTAATCTCATTACCGACTTTTATTTCAAATTTATCTGCATTGGCAGGTCATTTGATTGGAATTAGAATGATGATACAAATTTTTATATTTTTGGAAAGCAGGGTTAAATCTATAAATAACAATTACTGATATTTGATGTTGTTCCTATCTTTAGGTAAAAAAAAGTAAATGCGAATAAATATCTTTAAGCATGTAAAATTCAAGTCTTTGAAGTGTTAAAATTCTTCTTCTTACTACTGTGAAATTATGAAGAAAAAAAAATCATTATCACGTTGTTAATGTTTCGACAGCTTTGAAGCACTTAATTGATATTCTTAACGTTAAACCTTAAAATACATCATAAAACTATTATAATCGCCGCCTGATAGTACCCGAATCCCGTCTATTTGATTTTGTAGCTTCTAATTTATTCCCAAAGCAAAAATGACGTCGTCAATGGAGGCCGGTCAGCAGCGGCCGCCGGAACCTAGCCACATCCTGCGCTTGCACGGAGTCACGCGGCCCTACAAGTTCCTGAAGTGGTTCGTCATCACGAACGCGTTCGTCCTCTTCGTCGCTTGCGTGCTGATGCTCTCGTACTCCCTGTGGAGCCTCTACCAGCTCGACAGCGTGATGCGCTCGCGTGACGAGGCTGTACACCTGCAGCGCTACTTCAACCGATACCACGTCGAGTCCGTTCACGTGGCGCCCGAGAACGATAGCGTCGTTATTACGGATTTTCACGACTGGAAGAAGTCGATTCTTCAGAGTTTGGAGGATATCAAGGAGAAACGGGGCGACAAGGTCAGCGAGTCGTACAATCTGACGTTCTTGCTGCACAGCATTGCCGATACGGTGAAGAATTACGTGGCTGGTAGCAAGGACGGCGAGTTGGTACAGAAATCGGGGAACTTGACGGCGATTCTGAGGAACAAGCTTATCGTGACGAATCTGACGGATTTCGAGATTCACGTGCTGAAGGAGTTCACGAAGCTGAAGATGGCGGAACGGGAGGGTGCTAGGTATCGCAGGACTGTGAGAGGCGGTCCGGATGAGAGCGGGTGTAATCTGTTGTTCTCTATTAAGGATAACGACGGGCCTGTGCGAGTCGTCGTCAAGCCGACAAAGATGGGCAAGGGGATGATTAATATTAAGAATACGGTTAATGATATAGCGAAGAATCTGACGAATATTCGTGAATGCGCTTTTAACATTGTTTACGAGCAAAATAATGGTTAAGCTTGACGATATTTTTTGTAATGTATATTGTTTAGTTTACCATAAGATTGACATTGAGCAACCTGGGTACTGAACGCTTACTAATACTAAAAGAATACGCGTAATATTGATAATATTTTAATTACAGTGAAGAAATTGTTTTCTAGGTCACGAGGCATGAATTGAATCATTATAAAGTATTCACGTTTTTTTACATTGAAACAAGAAACAACGATTTCAATTGTATCATATTCTTTACAAGTACAGAAAAAAGAGAGCTATAATTTTGTTAATTAGATCTCACTAAATCGCACGTGTTTTTGTGTAATGTAACTTTCGATTGTTAAAGAGTTTTTACTTTATACCGGTGGATGCTACCATTGGATATTAGAAAACAGCTCTCGGGTTCTGATCTAAATTTATGAACGTGAAGTATGACGCTACTGTAATTTAAATTCATGAAACGTATCGTTACCCGCTGCATAGAAAGTTGAACCTTAGATACTGAGCTCTGATTTTTTCGTTGTAGATAAAAACACGTTTCATCACTGTTACTTTCTTAACATATGGTAATGGCTGTTTCTCGATTTGTTTATTATTGTGCATCGACTCAGTGAAATCATAATGATATAATAATAATAACTACTGACTATTGTAAATTTTTAATAGGTCACTGATCTTTGAAGCACGCATTCAATCGCTTGAATGAACATTTGAAAGTACGGGAATTTTAATCTTACAACAATTACGAAGTCATGATAGATATAATTATAACTATAGTTAACTTTGACTTTTACATAAAATATAATATGTAACAAAATATTAGCAGTAAATAAAATAAAAAAATGAATTTTATGAAGAATGATTTTCTGGTACCTGATTTGTATTCATAAAATTTTGTATTCATCATTATAAAAACTAATATAAGATAATATAACCGATATTTTAACTACTAATGTATATAAAATTCTAAATAAAACTTACTTAAAAATTCATGTAGCATACATATAAAATTAAAAATAAATATTTTTCACCACAAATAATTCCATATGAACATATATATAATAATTCAGCCAATAATGAAGGCATGATTAAGAACAAAATAAACTGTGCATGTACCTACATCCACAACTCATATCCACTATTAACCCAAATGATCAACAAGAACCACGAGTTCAACCATTTACAGCTATCGTCTCAACGGCCCTGTACATTATGTCAATCAATGACTGTGACGCTTTTTCTCTCGAGCGTCGAGTATATCCCACAAAATTTATCTGCCCTCGGCCGATTGATACTAAAAAGAAGTCGAGCGCCGGACAGCGTCATTGCCAAAAGTTCGGAAGATTAGTTGGCGAGCGACTAGCGACGCAAGATGAGGGAGCCTCGGAAGACGACGAGTTGTAGTAAGGATTTTGTATGTGATCTCGTTGGTGTGAAAATGTGGCTTTTGTTTTGTGCGGTAATGCGGGGGAAAGTGTCAGAACGAAAGATAAGAATCAGGAGTTGTTGAAAGCAAAAAACTGCAATTGTAAATGAAAAACGTTAAAAATCATATAAATGATTGCAATAAAAAAAGAACGTTTAAATAATATGTTTGTAATCGTTCATGTAAAGCAAATACGTTTTATAAATAAATTACATAAATACACTTCTTTATTTTATTAATGAGAAAGTCAAAAGTTTGTAGGATAAACAATCAATGGATGAATAAATTTTAAATAAAGAAGAAATAGAAAAATCTTATGATTGAATCACTTTTAAATGGCCTTTATTCAAGAATCAAGATTATCATATTTACGAAATACAGTGCTATCAAAATAAAGTTCTAGAGACAACTGCGATGCCGCCAACAACGTATATCATATAACGTCACGATAACATTATTTTTCTTGTTAAACTTATGAAATCCCAAGTTTGTCTGAAATTTATAATAGTTTTAAAAATAACGTGTCGTCATTCATGATAAATAATGGTTATTAAAATGTTTTATTATTTCAATTACAAAATAAAACTCTTTAAATTTACTTTATTGCTATATTCATGATTTCTACAAGAATTTATAAGTGGACCTGAATTCACTTTATAATTAAAATTAACCTTTGCATGAATTAATCTTCACATTCTCAGTCAAAATACAG
>JAPYZO010006997.1:0-13567 GCA_030522905.1 Torymus flavipes | reverse complement strand
AGAGAGAGAGAGAGCGGGAGAGCTGGCCGGGCCTATCGACCAGTGGCCTAGTGCGACAAGTCGATACTGTACGCCAGCGTCGAGCTTGCACATATACACGCGTACGTGTGTCTATATACACGTGGCACGTATATTGGCAAGTATGCGTACAAGCAGTGGTGAAGCATAAATATACATGGATGTAAATATGCACGCTCGTAAATAGTCGCGGACGCGCGCGATTGCTGTAGAGCTCTAGGAGAAAATAATCGCGGATTTTTAGTGATTTTACACGTGATTTCATGAAAGGATTTCACTCGCCCTGGGATGACAAGTACCATTAATGCGTGAGTTGTTGGGATTTTTGAATTTTATTCGGATTTGTTGATGGATTGCGACAATGCCCTGTTGTATATTTCAATGTATCGGGCGATTTCTCACGTGATTCATACGATGATTTACGTACGAAGCGAAGGTGTGAATAAATGTTCTTGTAAACTAGTACTTTTCGTTGTTTGAAGTTTTACAGCGGTAATCGCACACTCCTTGTTTATACAACTAGAAGTCGTCTTTACATCGTCTCTACTTCGCGTCGAACTTTCACAACAGACTATACCTCGCTTCGACGAAGCTCCATTGCAAGCTCGGTGAAATTTAAAATAAGGCGAGAAGTCGGTTTGACGTAAGCGCGAAAAAGGCCGATGGATGAGCAAGCTCACACACTTCGGCTAACCTCTCAGACTTCGAGCACGCGGGTCTAGACGTTAGCGCATAAGCCGAAACTTGAACAGCTCTTTTGTAAAATGTGAAATATAGGTCTATAAGCTCTGATAAAGAGAATTTAGTTTATCAATTCTTTTTGGATGTATCAAGGTACACTAAATAACATTAATTACTTTGATCACTGACACGTCGTAGAATATCACTATACCATGAGTATAGGCTCAGGCCACCTTTCAATTCATGTATGATACAGTACAACCAGAGACATATCTTCGTCGCATCTGCTCAACATCTCCGCAGCACACCTCCTTTGATGTGCTAATCACCAGCTCTCTCCACGATCCCTCTTCCCCCCCGTTCCTAGAACCTTCTCCTATCTCGTCTATCCTCGAAGATGCCGCCACAATGATGGCCGAAGGCGACCCTATACCCACGACTTCCACGATTCCGCGTTAAAAGAAGGCACGCGCGCTCACGCAAATAAACAGCGGCGAGAATAGGTTTACGTGTACACAAACGCGGGCGTTTAGTATAGATCGACCCACTCACGGACTATAGACGCGCACACCACCACCACCGCAGCCCGGATTCTTGCGGACGAGATAGCGAATCTCGTCCGACCACCAACTTCCGAGTCTTGCTTACCCATAGCAGACGTATAGCACACGTATGTATGTATATGTGGGTGGAGAGGGGGAGGGCTTACACGCTCGCCGGTAATTATTCACTCGCTTTTACGACTGTACATGTGTCTGTGTCTGTGTGTGTGTGTGTGTGTGTGTGTGTGTGTGTGTGTGTGTGTGTGTGTGTGTGCGTGGTTGGAGGCCCAGGAGACTGCGAGTCGACGACGAGTGCACGAGTGAATTGGATAGACGGTATACGGAATTGGGCGGGGGACCGTGTAGCTCTACGTATACGTGTTCGTGTACGATGTTTCCGCGGCAGTTGAGCTTTTGCAGCGAATACTATACGAGGTTTAATATTGTAATTGAAAAGTATAGTTTGGATCGAATGTGGAGGAGCTTGGAAGGCATATTGATATTTTCATATGTCCTCTAATGTTTTCTTTTTTAATGAATTTTTCTAGTATTTGTTATTTGTGGTTCTTAGCGATTTCATAATTTTTTTTTATATAACAATAATTAGTCGATTCATATACTCAATCTATTTCTAAGTATTAAAAAATACTATAATTCGTATTGTTTTACATTATGCACGATTGCGTAACAACTGAGTTGGTGTAATAATATATTATTTCTACATAAGAAGCTACCGGAAAAGTTATACATTCAGATAGACACAATCGATTTTGAAGTATCGCTATCTGAGTTATTGATTAGCGACGACTACGTGCAAACGAGACGCATGCTTAACAACGTGCTCGAAATAGGCTGTGAAGTACAAACGGCAAATGTAGCTCTTTTTCGAAGACAATCCATGATCTTGACCGTTAAAGCAAATTAATATAATAAATTATTGTATAAATATATGGAATTTTATGAAATTGAATATGATTCAATTTTATCTCTTTATACATACGCGTTCCCTCATATTATGTAAAGTATTAAATTTACATGTCATGCTTTTGTTCCATTCTATTATTATTCCATTATTTCCGCCCGCCTACTTCTGAATTGAACAAAGCAAAGAGGACGCGGACACATTGCAACGACCTTTCTTCGTACAATTTTATTTTAAATAAAAAAAAAAGTCCGCGTCAAAAGAAGCGCGCGGAATTACTTTCGCCAGTGCGAGAAAACAATGAATTAAACGCGCGCATGCGCGGTCCGCGCTGACCTACTGTGCTGCTACTCCACTATACTCTTGGGCGCGATAAGTCCGTCATTTTAATCTGCGCCAAAATACGCTAATTGCGAAAAGAAGGCCAGGCCTCGGCTGCGCTGGAAAGAAATATATATACATGTATATATATGGTACTGCGCTTGCGCGCGGCGCACTTTTTCAGGTTGTTCAACTTGACGGCGACGCCACTGTGCGCGCTCGCTCGCCTATCTCCTCGTATAAACACACGACCGAAAGTTTGGCTGAATAAACTGCGCCCGCGTGCACGCGGGCGCCTGATACTGTAGCCGCAATTATTTTCGTTCGCGTAATATATACGCGCTAGAAGTTCGGTTTCTCGCTGTTACAAAGTTTCGCATGCGATATACGAGAATTTCTAGAATTATTGTTTCAGTTTTGACATGAAGTTTGAAGAATTTTTAAAGAAGGTGTTGCAATAATAAATTTCATTACCGAGTTGTTTAGTAAAAAGGTTCATGAATGAAACTGATAAAAACATAGTCAAAAGATTTTTTACTTATTTTTTGTAGCTATTAACGGCCAAATAAATGCGTTTATATAACCAAGTCGAAAGATAAGATAAAATTCTGTAATTATTCACTGTATTTACAATTTTTTGAAGATTATAATTATAAGTTGGTTGCACAATATTTTGTTTATAGATTCGCAAAGTATGTGCAATCGCTAAACATTCTTGTATGCGTTATCACATTATTCTAAAAATTCGGAAAATTTTGCCCCCATCCGGTACTGAAATACAACCAGAAAAACATTTCATAACCGTAGAAGATGAGACCATTATCTTTTCTTTGATATACAGAAAACTTTTCTACCGAAAACCTCATCATTCATTCCGCATGGGCATAAAAGAACCGAGCAGCCGCGATTTAATA
Organism: Torymus flavipes; assembly: GCA_030522905.1. Lineage (NCBI taxonomy): Eukaryota > Metazoa > Arthropoda > Insecta > Hymenoptera > Torymidae > Torymus > Torymus flavipes. The sequence continues at coordinate 10,169 of JAPYZO010006997.1, read as the reverse complement.
CTTTAAAAACATCATTATTCGCCGGCAACGCCGTTTATACCGAAACCCCAACGCACTCGCATCGTTTCCATGTAACCCCACGAATATCGTGCGCGCTCCCACTGTGTCACTCGCTCCGACCGCTCCCACCTTCTTCCCATTCCTTCTTTATCGCCCGGTCTTTCTCCCTTTCTCTCCTTCGTCTCTTTCTCGCGCATTTTTCGAAGCCACGCCGCCGCTATCTTATCTTATCGCGCCGCTACCGCGACGTGCCGGTTCTTCCTCTTGCGCTCGCGTTTTCTTTCTTTTTTTTTCGTGCGAGCGCCGCTTTTTCGAGTTCTGTTGTGCGTACGAAGAAAGATTCTTCCCGAGCCGCTTTGAAATTCGAATTGGATAATCAGTTATTTATAGGAAACAGTGTATTAAATGTGTGTGATGTAACGAAATTCACTGATAAGAATAACACATAATAATATAGCATGGTTATTTTATTATAATACACGATTCCTGTATGAGACTTCGAGTATTTTTACGAATATATATATGTAGCGTTACAAAAAGAACTTCTTCAGCATATTTTCCTCACGTGAATAATTGAAATATACATAATAAGCACATTATTCACATTATTATTTTTATCGTGACAAAATAATTGCTCCACCTGCCACGTTACCGCAGTAACGTATAGCGATACTTGAAAATTTATCAGAAATGTAACTACCGTACTCTATTTTCACGTCTACACCTCTCCCCATTCTTCGAGAGAATATTCAAATCAAAGTGCGCACAGCAGCTCGATAACCTATGCGCCACTATCACAGGCACACACATACACACATACACCAGTCGACCCAATAAAATCCAAAACCTTGAGCGCGCGCTTTGCACGTCGATAAAATCGAAAAGGCGTTAGTTCGAGAAGCGTCGATGAAAAGCCGCGGAGGAGTAGGAGGAAAAGAAGAAGAAGAAGAAGAAAAAAAAATTGCCTCGCGTCGTCGTCGTCGTCGTTTTCGCTTATCGAGCAATAAAAGCGCTGCGCACCTGCAGCTCGCGCCGTACACATATATATGTGTGCATAGCGATTCACCTTGGGCGGATTGAGGTCCCGCCGCGCTTAGAGGCACGTGTGAACTTTCGCGTCGCCGCGAAAATAATCGTATGAATTAGAGCGCGCCGCGCCGACGTGATGCCGATGAAGGATTTGTATAGGTGTGTGTATATAGTGTGGCTCGACGGCTGTGATGTCGTCTCTCTCACTCTCGTTGCTTGCTTTAAGAGTCGTATATAAGTCAGAATGGTGACGTTTACGATGACGTTTTTATTGTTGGCTGTTAAATTCATATTTTTTTAATGATTTTGATGTCTATGATAGTTTCAAAATCCGTTTGGAAACCTCAAATTTATCAAGACCAGTTTACAAATATATGGTTTTAATGAGTAGTAGCACAGTTAATTATAAATACAAGATACCTAAATGATTTTTATGTTCACACTTGAAGCTGTAAGAGATATTCAAAAGGAAATTTGGTGAACGCCTAATTTCAATGAAGAAATTTATGAATACATTTATACCTCAAAATCAGTATCAATATTACTGAAACTCGTAATGAATGAAATGAAACCCACCAGACGGATGTACAATTTCACAACTAAACGCCAAAATTAACAAAACTCAATTACGTATTCCAATATACCAAACTTCATTTACATCGATAACAAACCATCGCATTCCAATAAAACCAAGCCCCCACCGCACACGACCCAAAGAACCAACCACGGCAATCCACCTACAAACGCATCACGCTCGACATTCCCGGCTGACTTCCGGCCGCCCCGCGCCAACCACAAAAATCCACGCGCTCACGCACGCACGCGCTTGCGCCGCAGTATAGTCATCATTACCGCAATAAAGTTTGCTCATTCATTTGCCGCGCTCGCCCTTTGCCACCCCGCACTGCACACCCTCGGGGCGTCGTCTATATGTACTGTACATGACGTATCGCGCACGTGCGCGATGCCTGAGGAATGATAAAAAGAGAGAGAGACAGCACGACGTCCCGGAAAAGCGATCGACTTTTCCATTTTTTTTTCTTCTCTCTTTTAAGGGCGCAGGAAAAAGTGTGCCCTTATTTTGTCGGGGGAGGGCGGGTGGGACGAGGGAGAGAATCGATCGGTCGGCGGGGTTTCTCGGTTTGTCGTGGCAACGGGGCTGAAAGTGCGTTTTGGAAAAACGTTAGGAGGCTCGGTGTAATGTGTGTGAGTCGAAGCCAAAGACCATTTATTTTTTTTTGTCTTTTTTTCTAGCTGAAAGAGCTTTTTTCACCCTCGTTACTTTAGTTTTCCAATATATCGATGTGGAAAATTCACTTTAGCTTAGCTTCACGTTTAACAATAGAACAGCGAGCATGCGCTTGCACTTAAGATACATTCTTAAATTAGTTTCTTTTTACTATTCAGTTGGACAAAATAAATAACACTGTTGTTAATTAGCGCTGAATACAATGTATTATTAATTAGTGTGACTTGATAACTCCTAATTTTAAACGGATTACACTTAATTAAATGCCTTCGACAAATCGTTTAAAATTAATAGTAAAACAGTAGGAATGATGGAATTAATTCTTCCTCCCAAGTATGCCGTACAGTTACTAAATACAAAAATACTTATAGCTCAGAATCTCTTTACAATAAATTTAAAACGGGACTAACCCATTTTCTATCCTATACTTAATCTTTTGCACAAGTGTACCGTAAAGCTGTCAAAATAACAATATACAGCCTCTTAATAAATTTAAATGCGCATCCTCTACAAATATATTTCAAAGCATTGTAATTCGAATTTTACTGGAAATAGCTGCTATCCTTTAACTAGAACGTCAAGACGGACAAAATCTCGTTCTGTAATACAGTTAAGGTTATTATATTTTTAACCCGATTCTACAATAGCATCAGTTCTATCGAAGCAAAAAGCAAACAAGTTTACGTCGTTACGCTTTTGAACAAAGTCTTAACATACAACTTCAACTAAAACTTTTATTTCACTTAAAGACCAGCACAAAAAGTTAACATTTCCACCCTCCAAAAGTTTCACATAATCGCGCGATCCAACGTAACCTCGTCATCGCGGAATCCCGTTATTAAAAAAGCAAATAAGCGAACGGATGAGCACCAGCTCACAAGCATGAAACTGCAGAGGAGCGGGAGATTGAATCCGCGCGCGCGAGCTTCGTCTTCTTTTTTCCCGTGACCGAGTTGGCTCGGCGCGCGAACGCCTATACCTATATATTCATAGCAGCAGCAGCAGCGACGCACGAAAACGCGTATTAGGGGTTTTCGCGTCTGACGTCAGCACTGACAGAGAGGGAGAGATGCAATTCGACTTCTCGCGAGATTCGATTTGGCCGTTACGACGCTAGGGGGTGAATCTCGCGAGTTTAGCCGTAACATTTTTTTTATTTCTCAGAATTACATTTGTCAATAATTGAGTAAATGTTATAGTATTGAGTTGAAACTTTGTTGGATTTCGTGGAGGATATGTTTTGCTGAACATATTGTGTACTGTGCGAAGATACGTCCTAAAAATTTCAAGCTCGTACTTGTATTTTTCTTTTAGTCTTGCTTTGGCTATTTCTCTTTCTAAATTATGATATCAGAACTTAAATAATTTTTGAGGAATATTTTAGATTTTTATTGTATTTAATAATCATCAATGATGCCGCTATTCATCTAAGCAGTTAATCAAGTCAATTTTTGCATCGTTTCAATTTCTAACAAACACCTCTGCAGAAAAAACATCATCCCGCAACTCAATACGCCCTCGATTGAAATTGCCTGCACACGTATACACATACGTGCGCATAATGCGTCGAGGGCAATTTCGCGTTGTCGTCACCCGCGAAAAAGGTTTCGCAGCGTCGAGGCGGTAGCTTCCCTCGCGCAAATATTTGCCCAAGGTGATATATGTGCTCGCTTCCACGCAAGAGTCGCGCGGATTACCGGGGAGACGGGAAATTTATGATTAGGTGTGCGCAGTGTTTTTTTTTTAAATCGAGAGTGGTGAGATGAAGAAAATCACTTTGAAAAATTGACGTCGCTAGTGAGGGCAGAGTTGAAGAAGGATATATTACGCAATAGCAAGTGTCAATTTGGTATTAACGCCAATGAAAATATCCTAATGAACTTTTATACGAAAAAGCCGACTACTGAAGTTTCATCTCTCATAACACAAGTGCCGCAAGCGACTAAACAAACAAATGCGCGGAAAGCCGATTCTCACCGGCTAAAAAAGAGTCACAACGAAAACACGAGCTAGCGGGTTTAGAAGCTGTGTCACGACGACTGACACGCTTAATTTGCTGTGCGTGTGTATATATGTTTGGCGAGTTTCATATACATATGAATGAAGCGTTCGGCTATAATGCACCTCTCGATCGTGACGCGGGCAGAAAACAAAAATCATGCGAAATAGAGACGACGAGGTTTTAAACCGAGATTGAGGATTGACCCGAGTTTCAGTATTTTCGAGATGGGGAAGGAGGATGAATTTATTATGGATGGCGAATTGGAAAATAGTGAATTATTTAAAGAAAGATTTTATTCTCATGTACGTGAATTCAAAGAGCAGCATTATAAATGGCATTATAAGTTTGAGCAGTATTCAAAGTTTTCATTAATCTTTTGTATTGACCTGTGAATTATATAGAACTGTCGAACGTTAACTAGCATAGTAGAAAACAAGGTTACGTAACATACTTTGCAAAAGTTTAGTAAGTTTTACTAAAGATTAATAAATGTAGCCTTACAGTTAGTATAATAATTATTATCCGTATTATAGATCTTATTTCTCATTATACCAAAGTATAGAGTAATTTTTCATAAAATCTTTGACATTTTGTAGAAAATTTTAATCTATGCGATATTAATTACTTCGCAGATATACGACCGAGAACGTCAAAAACAAATTAATCGAACTAAAACTCAATTTGCGTTTCGTTTCGCAACTCGCGTATTATACATTTTCATCAAACTTCTCGGCTTTCTAATTTTTCCACGTATATATATACACTCTCTCGGCACTATATACCGAAAACTCCGAGAACACAGCAAATTTTGCGGGCGGCGCGTCGAAACGCGAACGGACGAGGCGTCGACGTGGAAAGGCGACGAAGCGCCGCAGGTGTGCGCGCAATACAAACGCTTACGTGTATACACACACATGTAGGCACAAATACACAGCCTGTAGGCGAGCTTCGAGTTTTCGTCCGCGCGAACAGTTAATTAAACTCGGGCTCGAGTGTGCGCCGCGCAGATAAGGCGCGCTCGTGCCTAATTGTTCGCACGCCTATAGTAATATAACAGTCGGCGCGGTGACGATTTTCGCGCATTCGATTTTTCTAATCGTGCCTATATTATATGACGTTTGATTTCCCAGTTGGCAATGGTGTTTTCGTTGCCGAGAATGCGAGCGTTAAATTTTTAGCTTTTACATAGAGGAATCGGATTGATGAAAGAAAGTTAATGTCAAATGTGTGTGTGTGTACATGTTATAAGCTTATCGCGATTTTAGAGATGATCGAAATAAGTACATGTTTTTTTAAATGAGGCGAATTCAAATATTGATCATTTTCCCAAGCTCGTAGACAACTATGTAAGCTAAATGAATTTTTCTGCACTACCTAATCGATACATGATATAATTTCGACTGTGATATATAAATTTCATATAAATTCGGAATGCGAATTAAGGATTTACTTCATTGGTGATCAAAATCTTGAGTTTTGTTTTAACTATTAGAATATTAAGGCTTATAAAAATAATCCATAATAATTTAATATTACGCCAAGCAGCTAATAAATTTTAAGATTTATTTCGACTTGAAATATAGACCGGATTATCGGCATGTCCCAACGTAAAATTTTAATATCAATGTTGATATTTTAAGATAGTTCGAAAATCAGTGCCAAATCCCCTAATCCCTTACTTATTCAAAATTAAATTAGTCTAATTTCCTATCACCGCACTCGACGAAACGTATCCGAGTAACATACAGTATCTAAAATTATCCACCGCATCCTCGCGGCTGCAGCTTCGGCTCAAACTCGATCAGCAACCGCCCAACTCCTCTTTCGTCATACCCGCAGCGCAAGTCATCACCCCTCGCGAAAACAAGAGTCCGAAAGAAGGCCGCGGAGCGGTCCAAACGTCGAGATATCAAAGTATCCCTCTCTCACTCTCCCTCTTCTTTGGACTCTCTTACTCAGCAGCACACGAGCGCGCGCGCGCGCGCAAGAGTAGTCGGCTATTTTCGTCGGCCGGCCAAAATAGCCAAGAGCTTAAACTCCTCTGCTAGACAGCTCTAAGAGCAGCAGCACAGCAGCGGGTCGCGCGAGGGAAGTGGGTCAGACATTCGACGGTCCGAGGACGTACCCGCGGTCCTTGCGGATTGTTGTTGGGTCCAAGAGTGAAGGGAGCTCATGGGGTTACATGGTTTCGAGTTCTGTATAGGTACCATGAAAATTTCAACTGCACGGAAACTTGCAGCTCGGAGTTACTTGTGCAGCGGAACGCTAAATATGCATTAACGATGTATTTAAATCTAAAGTTGTAACTAACAGATTGTCAGATATCCGTTTTTCCTCGCTTTCCTTATCCGAACGCTTGCGCATGCATTGAATTCTAAAACGATGCAGTGGGAATATATATAGAACGAAAATAACACATAGTGCGGTATCTTTTGGAGCCAATTTTCCCCCGTTTCGGAGCGACCGTTTTCTTAAAACGAGTGGAGAAACTGTCTCGCAGAAATAGAGGGTGAATAATCATTGGAAAATTTGAGTGGTATTATTTACAGACACTCCTCGCTTTTAGAAATTCAGGCTTTCTCGAGCGGCCAGCGAACGCGTTGACTCGTGAAGTTATCGGAGCTGTTTTATTTTTCTAAGAAAATATAGATTGAAGGCAGATGGAAACTTTTCACTTTGGAATGTTTCGGAATACCAATCATTTATGTAAACATCATATTTTGACACATGTGACACGAATTTTTTCTGATGTTACCTTAGGGAATGCAATATGAAACGTAATATTTCAACATTATATTGCGGATATGAATATTTTGTTATTTTTGAAATTTTTCTACACAAATGAAATCTAGCTTTTTCGACGACCCTCTGAACTGAAAATAAGCCACTTGAATGGTACTTAGAATCGTAAAAATACCAACAAACTCGGAAATGAATCCCGCCATATATTTCAAAGAGAAGTACACGTGTACCGCATTGATTAATCCGGTTCCAATTCATCGCTGAGTGTCTGTGTCGTAGCCACGCTAAATTAGTATCAAATTTGCATTTTGTCATCACTATAAGAACGTCGGGATGCCGAGCGCAGCGAAAACGACAAGAGCGGCGCGACGAGCTCACACCGGTGGTGAATCAAAAATAAACGCGAACGCTGCACGGCCAATTAGAATTATGAATTGGGCGCTTCACTTCCTGAATATGTACTTCTTCGAATTATCTTTATATTTGCCCATCGAATTTTCAGAAAAATTGACGATGCTTTGTTACTGGGTAAAAATACTTTTGAATTACGACCATAAATAATGCATTCAAGAACAATAATACGAAAGAAAACACTCGAGCCTAAATCTGCACGTCATATTTCATTTCAAAATAATACAACGTAAATAGCTAAATTATAAGCTGTCTATATTACAACAATCCCAAATGTTACAAATATAAACTCATCAATCGAGAAATAAATGTACATATCCTACTTTTATCACCAAAGAATATTATACTCCACGCATCCATCGAACTCAAACAAATTATATATAAATACTGTCTCCCGCTCCCACAATCTCCATTTCCTTTAAAGGCAGCAATTTTCCGATGCTCAACTACGAAAGACCTCGCGGGGGCCATCATCGGCAACACCTCACGACTATGCTCCTGGTGCAACGACACGAAAACGAAATACGAGCGCAGCAGCAGTGCCGTCGGCAGCAGCAGCAGCAGCCAGCAGCTAAATTTAAATGGTAAAGGCGCGCGCGCGTTGCATAACCTGGCGAGCGTGCGCGCGCGTGGATTTGGAAGTCGGATAACGAGCGAGCTGCAGCTACGACGACGATGGTTGTCGAGCTTTTGATTTCTCGGGCAGGTTCGACGCGACGCGTCTCTGTGTGTGCTCTTGTTTGCCGGGGTTATTTTCGGACAGAGGAATGTTGTAGGTTGCTCTCGGGAAGGCTAGATTTGGGAGTCTCGGCGCTGCTGCCATTGTTTTGTAACGTTGCGGTGCTCGAAGGTGGTGAACTTGCGTTTTGAATTGAATGATGATAGCAGTGTGGCAGGAAATTTTTTTGATAATTTTAGCGTCTGACGTGTGATTGGAGGGTAAAAGATATGGTTTTGATTAAAGAAACTCGAGACACGCGAATAATAATAGGTTTGCAAACAGTTGCGGCGACGACTGCGTACGCGCTAACGTGACCAAATGGTTTCGTCATTCTATTTTCGCGGATGCAGTGCAGAATCTGCGTACATTATTGTCGATTCAACATTAAATTATAGCACTATCAAAACAAATATTATAGTTTTATCAAGAAGAGAAGAACAAATGAAGAAAAAATTGTAATTTTTCTAACTACCCTTCAGAGTTATTTCATCAGATTGCAAATTCAATCATGTATTGGAACCCCCACATTTCATGACCGATACTGGCAAAATTAAAAGACGACCAATCAATTTAAGAACATATTCGAAATTTCCTTAATAATTATACGCCTCATACCCTCTCAAACTCAAAATCCCTATAGAGAACATCAACAAATCTCGCACTGCAACACTGAAACCCAAACCTCAAACATAATCCACAACGCACCTGCTGATAAGGCGGCATCTGCAGCAGATCCCTCTCGTCGGCAGCGGTGACCTCGAACGTTGGCGCCGGTTGAATGGGATAGAGATTGCCCTTGCCAGGGTAGGACGTACTCCGTCGGAACTTGACGGGACTGATGCTGGACTGGTGAGCGGTGGGTCCTGGATGTCCGGCGAACGTCGGACTGGGTTTCCGGCCTTGAAGTCCAGCGACTGCTGCTGCTGCGGCTGCGGCGTGCAAATTTGAATGCAGAGGCGGTAGATTGGGCACAGACCTGCCTCTGTTCCAAGGCGACAGGGCTGGACTTGCAGCTGCCGAGTGGGCCGCTGCTGGGTTCTGGCCCCATTGTTGCGGACCAGCCTGGGGTCCGCCGGACCACGTCGCGTAACCCTTGCCTTGTAAGTACACTCCAGGATGCGAGCTCTGCTGCTGCTGCTGCTGCTGCTGCTGCTGTTGCTGCTGTTGCTGTTGTTGTTGCTGTTGTTGCTGCTGCTGTTGTTGCTGCTGCTGTTGCTGCTGCTGCTGGAGGCCATGTCGGTTTCCTGGGGCAGCGTTAGCGGCTACACTGTGGTTGCCCTGCTGCTGGGGGAAGTTGTGACTGGCGGTAATGGCCCGGCGAGCACCCGCAGCCGCCGCAGCGACGGAGCTGGCGAAGAGGTTAACGCTCGTGGGGAAGTTCTGGAAGGCGGCGATCGAGCCGTTCATGGGTAGCGCGTGCAAGCTAGAGCTCGTGTCGTCGGCCCACAAGCTGGGCACCCTCGAGCTCTGATCGTTACCAAAGCCCTGCAGGCTGCCGGAGCTCGTGCTGCAGCTGATAATGGGATCCTTGTCGACGCCTACGCCACCAGCCGATGATGCGGACGACGACGAGGTCAGACTGCTGGCAGCCGCGCTTATGGCGATGCTCTCCGCGTCGCTGGACATAAGATCCTTTGACTTGTCATTGGTACCAGGTTCGGAGACTAAGGAGTTGCCACCAGGTGACAAGGGGGCGGACGATTTGGCCGTGCTGGCGCCCGAAGCACCGCTCGACTGCTTCTCGATCAGCAGGTCGTCCTGCATGATGGCCTGGTTGAGGATCGTCGAGACAACCGAGTTGCAGGAGGGCACAGGACTGGCAGCTGCTGCCGCTGGCGAGAACAGGCTGGTCGCACCGCCCGCGTAATCGCCCATATAAAGCTGGATGGTCTCGCGCTTACGAGACAACGTCAAAGACGGTTGCAAGCCCGTGCTATTCACACGGACACACACTGCACACTGGCCTTAGCTGACCTCCTCTCTATCTCCTCTCTTTCTCCTCTCTCTCTCTCTCT
>JAPYZO010006993.1:1771-25612 GCA_030522905.1 Torymus flavipes | reverse complement strand
TGGCCGAATTACCCAGAGTTATCTCATATGTTTTCCAAACTTTTTACTGTCAGGAAAATCGCATAAAATATAACAATATAAGTCTATTGTAAAATTTAGTCTGCAATTATAGATTACAAAAGTCTATCAATCTTCCAAGTTTTATCCAATCGTAGCGGCAACTCCGAAGTAAGCCCCCGGTCTAAACCACCACGCCTGATAAACTCTTGCACATTCGTCTCTCTCGCGTGCGCGCGTGCAGCGCATCTCTCTCTCCTGCAAAAAATACTGTCGCGCACGCCCGCGAGAAAAAACATAGCGTCCGCGCGAGCGCTTAATTGCTCGGCCTGACAACCTGTTGGAGTGTGCGATGTAACTCCCAGGCCAGAGGCCATTTGGCCCTTGCGAGCCCGCGTAATCCGGAAGTAGGAAGCGAATTAATGGGACGGAGGGAAAAATTAGCCGCGATTGCCCGAGCGCGCGTGCCACCGGGTAAAATGTATAGCGGAGTGCGTATCGAATGCGAATGCAGTCTGTAAGTGGAGAGAGTGCGAGGCCGGAGGGCGGGGGAGATTGCACGCGAAATTAATGAGTCCTGCGAGACGGAAGGAGTAGCGGCTGGCTGGAGACCAATTCCGCGGAATGTTTTATATCGGTTTATTTAAATGCAAGGGCTGACCCGCAGACCAGATATATATGTATAGATGGATGTGGCTGCTGGAAGGTTTTTACCAGCTAAAGGATAAATTTACTAGTATAGTAATATCAACAATTTTAGTTAAGTACCTCTAGGTCATTCGGCTGGAACAGTTTTTGTAGGTATCTGCAAGCACATTGTGAAATATTTTATAAGCCATGTTTTTCATATTTTTTCGCTATTTATTAAGCTTTCCCATAAAGTAAGAACGGGATAATGCATTTGTTAAATAAGCCAGAGTAAAACAACAGAGAGAAGACCATGTTTTTTACTTATTCAATTTCTATATAAGCAAATGAAAATTCAAGATTGACAAAAGTTTGTATGAAGTTTTTGCCTGGCGAAAAGTCTTTATTTCACCTCGGTCAATGACTTTTTAGCGATATTGATATTCAAAAAGTGATTGAAAAAGTTTTTTGCAGAATGATTATTTCTTTAAATATCCTAGTGGAAATCGCCCATTTTTCTCCCATTTATGAAACGATTTTTTCACATTTTCTAGCCATTTACTAACGATTTCGGTCAATAATGGCCATAAAATTGCTAGAAAATGTGGGAAAAATCGTTTTACAAATGGTAGAAAAATGGGAGATTTCCACCAGGATACCATTTATAAGAAATAAAGTACTTGTCAATAATATAAAAAAAAATCGTAACGAAAATAAAGTTTCCCCCTTCATGAATAAATTGAATAACATGCATAAGCCGAATTGTTTGCCCGGCACAAAGTGAACATAAACCTCGCTATTTATTAGAAAATCGAGCCCTTTAACACACTCGGACTAGTGTACCAGTCGTCATACAGTGGGGAGCAAAATAACCTAACTTGCGACAAGAAAAAAAGCCATTATTTATAAGCGGTAAAAGGTCGCGTTTCTCGAGAGAGTCGCTTTTATACATACAACACATGTTTCGCGGCACGCGCTATTTTTTTTCTTCTCGGTTCTTCCTTTTTCTCTTGCAGCGTTCTCTCTCTTTCTCTTTCTCTCTGCTTCTTCTTACTATAAGCCGCATTAAAGGCTCTAACTGCGACACGAGGTCGAGCTTGCGACCTTCTCCAGAACGAAAGCGGCGAAAGAATTCACGGCGGGAGAAAAAAGGTTTAGAAGGAGTAAATTGGCTTTTTAAATGGACTTTTGTTGTGTCTAAGTCGCGAGCTTTATTGCTTTTTCAAATAATTAAAACGTAACATTAACGTCTCGGCTAATAAATCATAATATAGTTATTTATATAGGAAAACGATGTGGCATTTTATTTTTTGTCATTATAATTATACAAACTAAAGTTTTATGTAGATTTTACTTAAGAATAAAAAGAACTTCAATATAACTTAAAGTAGTGACTTTTCTAAGTGTAATAGTTATATTGCCTTTATTAAAATATATCAATAAATAATAAAACTCGAATAGGATATATTTTTGAATGAAATAGTCTCTCATTTTATACACAAGAAACTAAACGCTCTTCTAGGGAATTGCAAGCGAAAAGTAATTTTCTTCCAATGCAATTTTAACATTTCAAAAACGAATAGCCCAACATACGTTTATTAAATCAAAAGTCTCTGCAACTCGTCATCTTCATAAATTCATAAAGCAAATCTGCGCAAAACGGCGTGGAAAATTAAGCGCGTTATTAACAGGCTAGAGGGGGGGGGGGATACTAAAAAAGCGCAAAGTCAAAAAGGAAGAAACAAGAGTATAAGGCTGAGCTACCAAAGTGCAGCGAACCTGCGTAGCGCGCATTGTACTCTCTCTCTCCTTTCCTCCTCTCTTTCTCTCACTCGCTCCCGCTCGCGCGCGCGGTTACGCAAAACAAGCATTGCGTAGCGTAGTAGTAGTCGGCCGTCGTATATATACTGCACACGTGCTGCTGCGTATATATATATACGCGCGCGGAGTGTGTGTACAGCCGCGCGTTTACTCGCCGCGGGAGTCTTCGCGCGCGCCGCTACTGCATCGCGTCGTCGTGAGGCGATTTCGATCGCTATCGATCGCTGAAATGAGTAGCGTAAAGAGTGACTCGAGAGATTTTCCGAGAGTATATACGTATTATGACGCTGCAATGCTATATACTTGCGGATACGAATTGGAATTAAACATTGTAATTTAAATTTGATGCGGTTTTGATATTCGAATATATAGAAAAATATTCGTGATGGTGCGAGACATGAATTTTGCGAGATTCCGATTTTAAAAGTTAAAACAGCGTAACAGCAATGTCTCAAACTATGATTATGAAATCATTGCAGAAACAATGAAGTGGAATCGCGCCATAGATTATTCGCCCGGATAAGCAAAACTTTTACAGGCGGTAAATTATTTCGTGCGCACAAAATGCTTATGTAATTAACACTTATAATGACTTGAAGGATAAGTAATCGTATCTATAAGATTTAATCATTTTAATTACCTTTTTAACTTTAATTTATTTTTATCGCGGATAACAAGGTAATTACGAGCTAAAAGTGTTACCATTTTTGCGCAGATATTCATCGTGCCATAATGTTACTCTTACTTTCTAGCTTTCTTGACAAAGTTTAGAAACTAAGCAAATAATTTGTACCTTACATATTTCTATTTCAAAACAATATGTTTTACTGAAGTAAAGGAACAACCAAACTTTTCTTATATAGCTGAGCGAAATTTCACATAAAATATTTTCACACGAAAAGATTCTAAACGTATTTTCCTTTATGAAAGGGATACCCTATACCGTTTTATTGCGAAATTTTTATAAACCATTATAGAATAGAGCACTTTTATTTTATACCGTCATTTTTCAAAAGTTCTCGCCCCATGAAAAAAATCTCGATATAAAACATAAGGCGCGCGCTCCACTTTATCACCAGGGCCAAAACTCCCTTTTCCGGGTATATACGTACCCGGGAACGGCGGCAGATCCCTGAAAAAAAACGTTATCGGCTCTCTCTCTCTCTCTCTTTCTCTCTCGCTCGCTTGGGCACGAGGAGGCAACGACCGGCTTCTAGAAAAGCGAGTCTCACTTCTCAAGCTGCTACCGTCTCTCGTACTCGCAGAGTAACAGCGGAGCGCGGCTAACCCCTTCGAATCTTCAAATATAGAACCGAGGCAAAAAGTAGCGGCGGCATGAACGCTTGGCTTTTTGCCGTCGGATGGGCGAACGAAAGGGAATCGGAGAGAAACGTTGGGGGCGAGAGTAGAAAAAAAGGAGCGGGTTTGTGCCGTAACATTTTTTTCAGGAGTGACGCGCGGACGAACGGCTTGTTTGGAAGTGTCACGTTTTGGTGTGTGTGTATATGCTTCTGCCACCAGAGAATTATTCCGTTGAATCATAATATTTGTGCTGCGTAAGAAAGTTATGTGGAAATTCGTGGGGTGAGAGCGAACCGATGAGTTACGTTCATTATACCTTATTTTGCGCTTATCTTTCTTAACACTTATATAGATATAGTAGTACATTTTTTATGTATAAACATCATAATTTTTTTATCTATACATTATATTATCATTACAGAATTCTATTATTTTTCAGTATATAAATCCCGTTTTATAAAGCGACTTCGTTCCAAACAAGCTTACAAGCATCAAAAGACACACAAAACCAACCAGCAGTCAATGACCACTACGTCGCATTGTCCAGTAGAACCCGGAAGGCCTACCACCATTAGCCCTGCCAACTATCTCCGGCACTGAAGGAACGAACTCGCGCGATTCTCCGCGAACGAGAAAATTACATATTCCAAAGGTCTGCCGCCGCACGCTTCTTCTTCAATCGCGTGTGTCCGGTCAGAGCTTCGGCAAGAACTGTACATATAGGAGAGGCTAAAAGTTCGCCGGGGTCGGTAACTCACACGCGATTGTCGCGATTCACCCCGAGCGGAAAAAAAAGAAATCGAGCGCGCCATAAAGCATAATAGGAGAGCACACACGCGAAACGTAGACCGAGAGGGGGAGAGAGAGACAGACAGGCAGCAGGTTGGTATCGGACGACGATCTAAACGGACGGCTCATCAGATTAGGCGTCGATATACACATATACGGCACGCAGGCTGCGCGTATACGCGGATAAATTGATATAGCCGCTCGCTCGCGCGCGCCCACATGTCGGCCGGTGTTCTGAGATCGGATCTACGGCGCGGCTCGATTTAATGCCAATTACCGTGGGGGTGGTCCTGGCAAATTGTAACAAATGTGTCCCCCTCTAACTTTATGTATCTTCTGAAATCCTAGGTAATTACGCGCACGGTCGAAAAAACGATATATATACGGAATACGGTGCATCAGCGATGCGTTTTGTATAATAGGGTAGATCGAGATGGCTGTCGGATAAGTCACGCGGGATATCGCTTATGTTTATCGCGCGTTTTAATCGCCGTGTAATTTTTGAGGTTTCGCCGTGGGAGGTACGGACGAGTAGGGCGCAAGGGTTGCATAAGAATGATTTGAAATGAATAATTGCCCTCGCATGTGTTGTCGGTTTTGTGAAATTTTATGCATCACGGCCGAGGCAGCGGTTAATTGTTTTGGAACGCTGGTTAGTTGATCATTTATGCTATTTTTATTAGGAGTGGTGGAGCCCGTTTATGCGGATGATATAGGATCGACTTTTATAAGTGTTTACTGCTTTGATGAATTATGGCGGTGTCTGTTGTATATCTACATGTATAATGAATACTAATTTTGATGTAAAGATGACGTTCAATTTCTTGATTTTGTATAAATTAATTAATAATGTGCTCAACTTATAAAAATATTAACAAAATGAAAAACTACATAAAAAAATATTTAACATATGCAATCATAGCCTTAGAAACTACACCTAAAACTTTTATTTACACATTTGTATAAACGTCTTCCTGGCCACTTTGGCTAACTAAATAGGTCCAAATGACGCTACACGCACATAAATGCACACGCGTACAAGCTTATACCGATCAGATAAGAATTCCAATTTTCATGCGCGTAATGCGCTTCCCATATATATATATACCACCAGACGCATTAACAAGAGGATTACCCGCGCGTGCGATAGAAAGTTCACGAGAAAGAGAAAACGAGCCCGGGGTTTGTCAGTCGCGTGGGAAAAATGGACCATTGTTGGTGTTTGCGCTAATAACCGGCGCGCGGCAACGCGAGCGTCATCGATATGCCGTTGGCTCTGCAGACGGTCGCAGGCGTTTCCGTTTTCACTTTCGCGCGTAGGCGGCTCATTTGCCGCGGTCATTATATTTGTATCAACAGTTTCACTTTCGCGATATTATAAAATTGCAAGCGGAAACCCATGTGAAAACGACTGCTGCGTGCGTGATTGGTTTGTTACGATTGAGGCTTCTATAATGTATATTGCAATTATTACAAGGTGATTATTAGAGTGATTAGACTGGATAAATATCCGTACGGCGCATTGCTCTCGTAGGTTTGTTAAAGTAATTATTTTTATAAACATTGTTTCTACCGTTCCGACTACAGTATTGTGGTTTGCTTGAATGCGCATTTGAAAGTGAAACTTAAATAAATTGGCACCTCGTCTTTTGTTCACACAAATAAAATTGATGTTTATATTTCGCCATATTTTTTTCTGTTATTGGGTATAATAATCTATATTTATATACACTATACCATCGTACATAAAATTTGTAATTCAATCCATTAATGGAAATGAAATTCATTCGAATCAAATGTTACAAAGTGCATCAATGTATACGTGGTCTCTCTATATACACATTCAACTCACCTCACCGCAGGCTCAACTTCCATTATCCATCAAAACGTTTATGCATTTCGATGAAAAGTAGCGCGACAAATGCCCACATTTGTGTACAAAATTGCCGCTGACGAAAGGGGTAAATTAGGGCTAAGCGGGCCCGTTTACCCCCGGAAAATTGCCACATCCGTCGCCCGCACATGACAGTAGGCGACACACTCTCCGCGTGTGGCACGCGCCAACCTTGCTGTCACCCTCTCCTTCCTTCCTATGATTAATTTACGATTGCCATGCCGCGACATCTGTTACTTCGCCACTTAAATAATGCATTTTCCAAAAACTGTCGTGCACTGTGAGCCCCTGACTTATAACCCGTGCACTCTATACCAATGATGAATCATCATCTACCGACACTTCCGAGCATTTTTCCGCTCCCGATTGCTGTGTATATGTATGTATAGCGTGATGAGCCGACGAGATCATATACCCCCCGCGCACGACCGTAATTGTAGACGGGCTAATTAGCCGCGCGCGAACGTATGTAACATCGTCGACAATTAATAGTAGATCGACGCGATATATATATATAAATTCGCGCCAGCTGACGTGGAAAAGGGGTGACGTGCGCGCGCTAGGTACATTATTAAAGCGACATCAGACGCGTTTTTTTTTTCCTGCCTACATTTTTATGCACGCATGATGCGCTCGTGCGCCCGTAGTGGAATAATTCTATACGCCCGTGAAATTGAATCATTAATGGGATAATGTGACACCATCTGAAACAGCTTGCATAACTTGCTGTATGATGGTTGTAATCATGACATGCTGCGTGAATGTACATTAATAAATATTGTTTAGGATAGTTTTTTAAGTGTAATGGTGTTTTATTTCTGAATCAAGTGGAAAATTTTTTAATATTTAAGTGATTATTCCGTTTTTTAGCAAACCACAAAGTTGTTGTTTCCGATGTGCAAATCTATAGAATGTGACAAAGTATCCTAGAACTATGTCTAAACAATATTTTCGTTCAGAATTTTTGTGTAACTTGAGAAAGGTATGGATTTTTATAGGACGTGGACCGAAGTAATAAGCCACTTGCTAAGCCATCAACAGTTACCCGACTGTTGGTATAGATAAAATATAGCCTATTGGTTGGACGTAAAATATTTTTATGATAATGAATATATTTTAAGGTGTCTTTACAAATAATAATTTATGTTTGAAAAAATAATGTTAAGCCATTTTTAAATATTTATTTATGCAGCTGTTATAATATTCTACGTATTAAAAACCAACAGATGTGACATCTCATTGAGAAATATTGTCGTTCTAATTAAAATTCTTATATTCCGTATTTATTATTTCTATCGACTAGTCATCTAACAATCAAATAAATTTCGCTACATTAAAATGAGAAATCATTTTAATAAAATATCATTAAAAAAATAACCCATTTACTCCAGTATCGTTCCGTAACGATTTAACATATCTCCACGACGCACTTAATGGATCGGAATAAATAACCATATACCGTGCCAAAAATACACCGAAAAAAAGAGCTCCTCCGAAAATAAAAATCCCACTCTCTCTCCCCGAAAACGGAACTCGCTCCACGAGCGTGCTATATACACACATGCGATCCGCAACCGCCGGCGAACTCTTGCGCGAGCGGCGTGCATACAGCGCTGCGCCTCTATATATGCTGTAAAACCGGGCAGACAGAGAGACGCTTGGTCCGTGGAGCTCGCGGTCGTTTACTCGTGAGCAGCGCAGCGCATGAGCACCTCGACGGCGCACGAGATTGCGCTCGCTCGCTCGCGGTGCAACAACATGCAGCCGCACGGCGAAGCCGAAGGAGGGGCGTCACAACTATACGTTCGAGTTGGTTGACCCGGAGCCGAGAAAGAGAGAGAGAAAGAGAGAAGGAGAGTCCCTACCTTCACCTCAACAGAGACTTCGTCCTAAGGAACTGCCTTCACGCTTGCGATTTCATTTTGCGCGCGCGAACGCGACAATGACCGATTTTTTACGCGTGTCGGTTTTATGTGCTGTTTGATGACAGATTTCGTTTAATGGGCGTACGATGTTTGAAAGAGTCATTAGTTAGGGCTGCATGAGAGCAAGATAATACGAAATTTCCGTACTTATATTGTCTCGATCTTGTAGATTCATGAAAATTTTTCTCTTGTCTTGGTCTTTTCAGTCAATATGAAAAGTATGATCGTCTTGTCTTAAAATTCTTGTTGATATTGGAGTTACGCAGACATGCAACAGTAAACAAGTCACTTATTAAAAAGATTCTTAAACCGAAATAGCCGAAGGATGCAAGGTTCACGTAGAAGAGGGAGGCATGTAGACGTGAAATAGTAAGTTTTATAAATATTTGATTCGTTCACGTCGCACATCTCCGTAGATCCCTCTGCTTTCTGCTATTAAGAGAAAGTTTTGTAAGTGTGAAAATTGTCGAATCAAAGATTTTGATGAATTTCGATATTTTTGAGGTTCCTGAGTCAGAATAAATAGGTTTTAAAAAAATGAATGTATGTATGTGTATGTATGTATATATGAAACCAAATTTTCTCTCTGACATAACTCTTGAATGGATGCATGGACGGAATTAGCTGAACTTTTGTATGCACCTTGAGTATGTCTTAATTTAGAACTGATTAAATTTTGGAGTCAAATGGATGACTTTAAGGTCTTATTTTTAAAAAATAAAAATTTCGCAAAAAATTTTTTTTTTATTTTTTCGAAAGGTATACAAAATGGAGACCGATATTCTTAAAGTACATTTGATTTCCTTCTAAATTATGTATTTTATAACTACTCACGAGATATTTTTGACTTAAAAATGCGTATTTGAAAAAGTAGGTACTTTTTAGAGAAATTAGCTAATTTTGTAAATTATAAATAACTTTTATTCCCATCTCAACAAATATGGCCACTTTTTTCCTTGAAAAGCGGGACCAAGATTTGTTTCCGTCTTTCCACTAATTTAACTTTTACGGGAAATATGACGATATTTCCCGCATTGGCAGAAAACAAGTAAAATCAAAATCTCAACGGTTTATGATACGCGGAGGAGAAAGAGTGAATGCAAAGAGCCAACTGTTCCCAACTGCTGCGCCACTGCCCTTGTCGATGCCCCACAGACCGTGTTTATGAACACTCCCCATCTTTTCGTGGGTCACACTTTTCAAATAAAAAAAGTGGCCATAGTTGAGATGAGAATAAAGTACTACTTATATGTAACTTGGAAGAAAAATCGATGATTCCCTCGGACGATCACTGTCCTCGCTTTGCTTCGCTTCGCTCGGGCAATGAACTCACCTCCGAGAATCACGAGTGACTTTTCTCCCTTGTTAGATAATGTACTATTTCGGCATTACATCTCAAAGATAAATGTAATNNNNATGCCTTTTGAAACTTTTTTAAAGTTATTTTTTAGTTGAGAATATAGATTTGAAGGTATCATCAACTTAGAACAATATTATGCTTTTTTTAATAAATTGAAAAAATTCTTTAGAAATTTGTATTAATCATAAATAGAATACAAGAGCAGTATAAATAAAGTAAGTTTCTTAACATTTCAAACCTTTTATAACTTTTTAATTGAAATAATACTGTTTCAATTTTGAACTGTGGTTTTTAATTTAAATGTTCGTTAAAAAAATGTTATAAAAATATTGAAGCTGATACTCTTTGAGAAAGCATTCTGCTAATTTAGTTAGCAGCGGTTTTAAATGAAAAGCAGACCTTTTTAAATGATTCACTGTTAAAAATGTCCTAAAATTTAAGACACTTATTCTGAACGTAATTTAATTTACAAATTCACTAGGTTTAATACAAAAACAATGAAATTTCGGCAGAAATAAATAAATATCAAATTTGAAAATTGACGTTTCCCGCTGTATATCCGCCGCCGAATCAGAGTCTGGTTCATGCGCCGCCGCAAGGCGGCGCATCCTCTCCCTATAGCCTCACGTACCTAAGTAAGCTGGACTGAGGGGATATAGCAGCGCCGGAGAGCCTAAGTAAGCTGGACTGAGGGGATATAGCAGCGCCGAGCGTCGCTAATCACCTCGTCAATCTTTCTCGCTTGAACATTTCGTTAGAGATGATAATCCTCCTCTTTTTTCATAATAATTTTTCTCTTTCCCTCTATTTCTTCAACAATTGGAGAGTTACATCCCCGTTATCATGATTATTATGTTAAGTTATTTTCAAGATAAGACAAAATTCTTGACATCACAATGCTGATATTGTATCGAAAACTGTATATAAACATTGTATTGATTATTGTCGTGAATATTGAGGCAAGATAATACAATATCAAGATTAATCTTGCTATATTATGCAGCCCTAGTCTCTACTAGAATTCAAAATTCAATTTGCCGTTTTATACGAATTTATGTGCATTGCAAATTTTATACGTGCTTCTGCAAATATTATACAAATTTTGAGTAGAATTTTACATAATATTTTACATAATATTTAAATTACATAGGATTCATATTTTTCACAAAACTTTTAATCGTTGTAATCCTTTTTATGCTCATTTTTATGCTCATCAAGATGTGATGGATTTTATTTTTATAATGATTATTAAACTATCCTGACCACTAAAATTGTATTTTATTTGACAAATATTAATAAATTTAAATGAATTACTTTTCTCGAGTTGACGCAAGCTATAATGATTATTCAAAATTAAATAATCTAATTGAATGAATTTATCTTTCTTCTTTGCTCTCGTCCACCGGATCTGATCCAATCTGGACGAAACACCATTTTTTGTATGCTCGGGACATCCACCAGATCCGGTGGACGAGAGCAAAGAAGAAAGATAAATTCGTTCAATTAGATTATTTAATTTTGAATAATCATTATAGCTTGCGTCAACTCGAGAAACGTAATTCATTTAAATAACCTTTTTAGCAAAGCGAGAAAAATTTTCATTTCCAATATTAATAAATGTTAAAATAATTCAAAAATATAAATGAATACGAAGTAACATAATGCGTGTGATCAAGTATACATTTCACGTAAACAATATATCATTTCGATCTTAGGAACCCGTAATTCCGCAAATCTCTTGCATTACCATCAGTGCATTTAAAAAACAACGACGAACTCTCGATAATCTTGAGACACACATTTCGTTTATCCCGCGTCTTATAGCGGCGATGGGGAGAGCAAACACCCAATGTACTTTTCATCGACGCGCTCCGAAGGAATAAAAGACGCTGACTGTAGCAAGTAATGACCGCTGGTGACGCAACAGTTTCTCAAGCAGATCGCGCTCCTGTATACTACTATAGTAGCTATAATACTGTATCTCTCTCTCCCTCCCTCTCTTTCTCGCGAAGTATCGAATCCACTCGGTAGCGGGTCGCGTCGCAGCGGGAGACTGCTGATAATCCCGAAAAGAATGATCTTCCTCATTGGACCCTGAATAATATCGAACAAAACCGGGAGGGGAGGGCGCTGCACGCGAGAGCAGAAGCTGTGCAGGAGAGAAGAGATCGCGGGGTATTACGGAGAAGGAGAAACCGGAGGATTATACTCTCCTCTGCGCGCGGGGGAAAAGAAGAGGAACGGAGGACGGTATATATACGCGCAAAAAGGGTAAGAGGAGCGAGAGGACGAAAGTGAGGGGTTATAAAGGAGCGAGAACGGGAGAGGGGAGACACGACGTCGTCAATCACCGACCAGTTGGGGCCCCGACTTTATTCGCCGTATGTATACACGTACATAGCGCGCGCATATATAACGCAACCTGTATTACGCTTGTACAATGTTCAATCATCTCTCTCTCTCTCTCTCTCTCTCTCTCACGCCTCGTCGATACCACCTTCTCCTTCTTCTCGCGGGGCTGTTATACTCCTTCTGCTTTAATTGAAGAAAGCCTGCGCGTGGCTCTTGAGGGATATAAAAAACGTCGTGGGGCAGAGGAAGAAGGCGAGCGAGTAAGAGAGAGAAGGAAGGGTGTCGTTGACCCCGCGAGGAGAGCCGCGATATTGTGTACCACTTCAGTTTTAAGTCGAGCTCGGCCCTCTCTTTTCTCTTTCTCTCTGTCGCTCGCTTTTGGAGAAGTTGAAAGGACCCTCTCACCAGGTCCTTCGGCGAGGCGCGGGTGGGAGGGAGATCGCGCGCGCGCGCACGGATCATTAAGCCGCGCGAATCGCGAAAAATACCGCGGAATATCGCGCGAACCCTGCTGAGATTTTACGCGAGGTTCGAACTTTTCGAGGCTCAAAGACGCAGAGCTGACGAGTGGCTCGAAAAGAGGGGCCACAAGGGCGAGAAGAAGGAGACGGATTTTCGCAGGGGCTGACGCGCGCTCCGACTTTTGCCAAGCTGCGGCGGAGTTGTCAAGGAAATGCGAGCGTATATAGCTGTATATATTATAAGTCTCTTTTCGACGGGGATTAATTGAAAAGCATTTTCTTGATTGGAGGTACAGGTTAATAAGATTAACAATTCATCTTGCTAATCATTTTTT
This sequence comes from Torymus flavipes, assembly GCA_030522905.1. Lineage (NCBI taxonomy): Eukaryota > Metazoa > Arthropoda > Insecta > Hymenoptera > Torymidae > Torymus > Torymus flavipes. The sequence goes on along the minus strand of JAPYZO010006993.1, from coordinate 12,749 downwards.
TTTTTAATTTATCAAATATTTATTAGTCAAAATTGAAATTGTAATTCGTTTTAGTTGGGAAAGTTACTAAGTGCGAGATACCTATATAGTTACGTCGAGAGAAAACCAGCTCAGTATCTGTTACTACATCCTATTTCTTTCACTACTTACGTTAAGCTCTGAAATCTTTTCTATCAATTAATGCTATATTTCGTGCGTAGATTTGTAAATTAGTGTAATAAAATTAAATATTACTATAACGAGTACTTATTATAACTTTAAGATTTTACCTTAGATCCAATCGAAGTACAGAGAGTAGCTGAAAATCCAGCTTCCATATATTCCCTCAGTAGGGCCAGATTACCTGCATACTATACATCGCACTTCATCCCGAATCATCGCATCGCAGGCTCTTCCTGCTGTATACAGTTATATGCGCCCTCGCGAAAAGCCACACAACATTCCTTGAATCTAGCGCGCCGCATTCGCGAAGTATCGTTGTATAAAGGCATACAATACGCTAACGAGCAAGCACATATGTATTGCGTCCGCACCGCAAACTCGCGCCGCCGTAAGCCGATACATAGATACGGGCTACTGTTACAAAACGCGCACGCGCCGGTAATTAGCTCAGTTCGCGAGCCTCCGCGTCTCCGTATGTAATAATTACCATCGCTGCTCGCTTATCTGTACGGATGCATTGTACGGTGCGATATCTGCCCTTTTCACCCCCTGCGGCGCGCTCGCGCGAGCATCGATTTCAGGAAGTGCTCTAATTACGCGTGCGCGAGGTAGTATCGTTGACCCGTAATTACATTAAGCCTGCGATGATTATACATTCGCGCAGCGGAAAATTAAAATTATGGTTAGTGCAATTGAGGCTGCTGAATGGACTGAGGTAAGTAAACCGAAGATCGATGATCAGCCGCGTATGTATGTATAGAAGACGAGAGGTGAGCGTCTGATGATAGTATATACGCTTTGCGACTTGAACCGTATCCTAACAAGTGTATAGTTGACGCTGTTCTGATTACATAGAACGTATCGAGTTCGCATCCAGCTCTAGGTACTTATTATATTCGTAATTATTTGTATAGGCGATATAGCTGAAGATATTGATTATAATTATCATTTTATTTTATATATTATCCGATTAATTGAAGAATCGTATATACCGGTATTTCGATAAATAATTGTGGATCATTAATGAAAAATTAAAAAGTTTCGCGTCTCGAATACTATAATTAATTCCTGCCCGTCTCGTTTGAAGAAAAAAAACTTAAGTACAGATAATAATGCCTGCCTGCCTGTAATAAGACATGCGATAAACCTTCGTGTATACACACACACAATTTATAATCCCTGCTCTATACCGCGACGGCTGCATAAGCAAATCACTGTTACCTTCGACCAACCTTTTCCTCGAAACAATAATGAAAATAAATGCCGATAATGAGGAAAAAAATCAATTCTTCGGGGGAAGAAGAAAAAATCCGCGCAAAAAGCCAAAAATGAATACATTAAGACGCTCACGCGCAGCGAAAACGAGCGAATCACTTCGGACGCTGCAGACGCTGTGTTGTGCGGCGCTGCTCGCGCTAAAGGCAGGGAGCACTGCACCCGCGAGAGAGGGACGGAAAAAGGAGCATCGCGGTAACTCGCTCTCTCGCTCGTTTGCGCATATATATACATACAACGCGTTGCGAGTGCGAGAAGGACGGCTCGAGTATATTACGCTCGCGGCGGCTGAACGGAACCTATCGTAAAGCCGAGGAGGCGCGGCGTGTACTCGCCGCGGGGACGCGAGTATATACCTGCACGTATATATACATACACGACGATGGCCAAGATCGCGCGTGGCAATGCACGCTACCTCGATCACGAAGTCACCTTGAACCCAATCGGGATCTCGGTTCAGGAGGACGTCGACTGCCCGGTCGCACTCTCTCCCTCCTCTGCAGCACAGCTCGTCGTCGTCTTGTTTCTCGCGGGTTCTGCCTCGCACGCTGCTTCGTGGCTGTCTCCCTCTCGGCGTGCACAATGCGCTGCATAAATATCCGGGCGACGACTGAATAAAGCGATAAGGCCTCCGCGAGCGCGATGTGGAATAGAATTGAATTTTCCCCTGGCGTGTGTGTGTGTGTAGCGTAGTTCGCTCTCTCAATGCGGAGACGTGCGGAAAACGTATGGGGCGCAAGCGCTTATCTCTCATTGTATTACGATTTGCGCGCTGCGCAAGGGAGGGAGAGGTTTATAAGGCTTTTCGAGCGGGCAAATTGATTGGACGGGGCAGGGTTGGAGAACAGGATAAAGCTTTTCGCGACGTTTCCCAATTTCACCATGTTTATATATGGACGGTAAAGTAGATATATAGGTGTACTGTCTTTTTTTGTTTGAGCAAGTATTATAAAGAGTACGAAAAATAAGCGCTTTCTTGTAGCACTGTATTGGTGTTTGCCAAAAGAAAATATGTACTTCTCTTTTAACCGGGATGAAATCAAATATACAGTAAAAGAATAGGAATTATAGATAGAAATTTGTATAAAATATTTCTATATTAATTCTCCATTTTGATATTAGAATGAAGTCTTCCAATTGCGATATTTAGAAACCTATACGCGGCCCTATGTTTTGGTAATAGATTATTAGATGTATTTTCAGTTCAAAGCTGCTATTTGTTCTTACATTTGTATTCCCGAATTCAGGGAGGCAATTATTTGTTTCCAACCCTTTTCGAGCTGCCAAGATCAAATGTTCCTAGTTTATGAAAGGATAATAAGGTCCACTGTACTATACACGAGTATTATTCTAGTACAAGTACTTAAAAACTCAAAAAGTCCTAATTTGAATTACCTCCAGGATTTTTAATACAAACGGGGTTTACACACTTCATATTTTTCATATTTTTTTTTTATTGCTAAAACAGTATTGTTTACTCACATACGCTTATATCATGATATTTACGTAAGATTTTTTTATTTATAATTTTCCATTACTTTTTATAGATAAATAAAAATAATACTGTAATGTATTATTTTTATCATATTTTCATAGATATTGATCACTACGAAATCTTGAAATAATATTTTGTTTAATTTCTACACCTATAATTTCAAATTCAGTTTGCCGGGAGCCTCCATCCAATACTTATAACATCAAATATTTTAAATCTGATATACCAAAAAATCTACAATTTGTATTAAAACAAACAAATCCCAAACAAAACCTTACATTCAAAGTCCATAATATTTAAAAGTTAAAGTTTTCCATTTAGAAACCCGCAGATCATTAAAAGAAAAAACGATTACCATACCATTCTTCCCAACAACAATAGCCGTCTAATTCCACGTAATTCTATAATGTAATATCATATACTCTGTACGCACATGCCTTCCCTCGCAGCACAATTTCTTCTGCCACCGTAACGTCTCTCCGCTGCGGCCGCGCACACAACCTATACGCGCCCTGCGCGAGTCCGTTCCACACGACAGTCCGAGATAAGCGTTCTCGGGATGACAATTGCATGATCCACGAAGGTCACGCGTAAAATATATTTTTCCACTCGTGTCCGCAGTGTCCAGAGAAAGAACGAGGAAGGAGACGAAGAAGAAGAGCATGGAAGAAAGGTCCAACAGCACGCGCATGGGCGCAAACGAGAGATGGGCGTTTACGCCTTTTTCTGTTTCTCTCTTTTGAGCGAGTTGAAGAAGCAGCAGAGAAGGAGGAGAAGAGAGAGAAAAAACTAGCTATTGCTATCGCATGCACGCACCGGTACCGTTATGCGAGTGCATCGTGCGATCTTCGCTATACATCTCTAGGATGGTGTGTTATATAGTGTATATAGACTTATGGGGGTACCGTGCAAGGATAGCTGCATGTGTAATAGCGCGATGATGAGCCAATATACCGTTTTATTATCACCCTTTTTTACAGAATTTTTTTTTCATCATGATTCAAAAAGTTTCATTGTGGTTAATTCAATGAGATGACTCGTATGTTATATTATTAATGTCAGACACTATATAAATTAAATTATACTTTTACAACAATTTTATTTGATATTTCATCATTGGAAGTCAAAGATTTCATACGAATTTCGTATCTAAACGCTCGGTAAAATCACAAATCACTTTAAAACCGCACACACACTATATATCAGTTATCGAAAAGCAAACGTTTACACGTACTTTTTACGTTCACGAGCCTCTCCGAAATTCAACGTGATAAAACTCTATACACGATCGACTCGCGATAAGGAAGCACAATACTCGTACACGGCGAGCATATAAGATCGTCGAAAAGGACAGAGGAAGAGGATCGGGCAAATAAAGATACACACAGCGGTCGTAAGATGGACGAAGACGAAGAGGGGAGGAGGGAGGGAGAGAGAACGAGGGAGTACAGTGCGTGTTGGCGTCACGCAGTCGCGGGTACACCGGTTTCACTTTGCTCGCTCGTACTCCACTCCTCGCTGCCCCGGCATCGACACTTCGTAAGCTCATAATTATATACGATTCTGGTCGTTGGGCTTTACTGAAAATTTGAAGGTATACGCTATAGTTTGATCAGTTCAAAATATTAGTTTATTTTCCACCGCGACAAGATTACACTATGTATATAATCGAGATAGCACGTATGTAAACTTCACTATATCAGTAGTAACAGACTATGTAAGATTGTACATCATTGTTTACCCTTAAATTTTATCAAATATTTAATTTGACTAATTTTATATATTTATTATGCATTTACTGCAGAAAATAATGTTGTCTTTATTTACAAGTAAAATGAATGAAAGGTTCACAATATCGTGGTTTATTTACACTGTCAATAGAGCTATTACAGGCTAACAAGTGTACACGCACAGCCAGCCTGGTCATAATAAAATACACGACGTAACCTTGCACAATATTTAATAATCTCTGCGACAAAAGAAGAAAGACGTTGATTAAGCGAAAGAAAAATAAGCAAAGACCAAGAGAGGGAGAGAGAGAGGCAGGGAGAGACACAGGGAGAGGGAGAGGAGCCGAAGAGGGAGCGAGCCGTGCCGCCGCGTCTATGCGTGCGTGTCAGATAATTGCATGTAATTGCTGGGCCGGATAATTAGCGATCAACAATAAACCTCTCTGCTCCGGCTTGTTCATATACGCATACTACCCGCGCACACATCCATATATGTATATACGTGTACATATGGTTATAGTATGGGGCTGCTCCCGCTTCAGCGTCGATGTACCGAAACATCACGTACAACTTGCACGCACTAAGCCTTTGCACACGTATCTATGATAATAATAATAATAATGATAATAATAATAATAATAATAATAATATGCACGTACATGCGCGGAATGGAAATATTGCTTGTATGCAAATACGCGTTGTTTATTGCAGAGAAAACGAAGGCCGCTATAGTATATGCGAATTTTGTATTTAATAATATAACAATAATAATGGGATGAGTACGCGTATACTGATTTTATTATTCGCGGGTTGCTTTTTAATTAACGTAAATAAAACGTATAATATAGTTCTGGTGGTAAATTTAAATGTGCTTAAGAATGATACTGAACCTTGATCATATATTTGCATTTAAAAATATACGCTGATCAGTAAATCTAAAAGGAAAACACGAAGAAAATTATATCTATAATGCATTTTACAAAAGAATAGATTTTTTATATCAAGTGCCTCAAAGAAGGTATCACAGTAGATAAAGGACGGATCTGGTGAGACTGCATTTTAGCCAGTTAATTAAAAATATTTTATCATGAAAAAATAACGACAAAACTGTTAACAATCAATTTATTTTATCTGGTTCTATCTCTATTACTCATTTTTATAACGAAAAGTATTATTTATAATTTTATAGTTACGAAAACTTACTGTTCTTTATTCTCTCCAGTTTAAATAGCTAAAATATAATTGAAAACAAGCTTGCGTATATAATGCATTCTAATCTTCATTTTGAGAAATGGGAACATAATGATAGAAAAAAAAGTTTTGTCGATGGTTGCAAAATATTTACATTTTTCACCAGTTCTGAGTAAAACTAGCTATTTAAATGCTAATTAATGCGATCGAGTTTCAGCAATTATATCTATTACACAAAATAAAAAAGCTTCGATTTATAATAAAAAAGAAAATCGTTGAAAAATTCTCACTATCTAGCCAAACTATATCATCAACCCAAGCCATCCACACCGCGTTCCCTTCGTATATACGGGCTGCACGTCAGCGCTTACTACGCACGCAACGCACTGTAGTATACGGTACCCTCAGCAATATACCCTCGCCATCCCACTATATACGCGCAGCCTCCGCGCAAAAGTACACACAGCCGCTGCACAAACTGCAGCACGGTAGCACTCATCCACGCACACATACATATACAGCTTCTCCCTCCTTATATCCCTTTCGCGCGCGGGGCGAAAGGCGCGGCGAAAGCAACAAAACGCCGACAACACAGCAGCTAAGAAGAAGAAGAAGAAGAAAAGCAAGCGATCGGCGGTGGGGGCAAGCTCTCGCGCGCACGTCGCCGTGGTACAGTAGCCCGCAGAGGATGCTGCTGCTGCCGCCGCCGTTGGCTTTAATAATATGCTGTGTACGCAGGAGAGGCGCGCGCGCGCTACCGAGAGCGCAAAACGGGAGCTGGCCGCGCGCGCGCGCGCGCTTGACCGATGGATGGGCAGAGCGCTGAGGAGAGAGATTAGTGCGGCTTTAAATTACACGTTGAAGCGAGCGAGCGCGGACCTGCGTATTTTCATAATGCGAATTTGTTTTGCCGATGACGCGCGCCCGATAGCGTGGACTTGCGCGCGAGAAGATGGTGCTGTGCCAGGTATATATAGAGTTGTGGCTGATCGGGGAAATATAGGCATCCGATGGGTGGGTTGGCTAAGGTGCGAGGTGATTTAGAGGAGAGGTGGGTTGGGGGCTCCTTTTTCAAGGCGAGATTATGGCTGTTTATAAAGATAAGTGTAATTGAATGTCGGTGCAGGAGAAGAGCTGATGGCTCCTTGGATTGAAGAGGTCATTGAAGCTATGATTTTTACGTTCTCGTATGTTGTTAAATTCTTTTTCGAAATTTGTGAGATTATTTACTACAATCATGAAGGCCAAAAGTTAGTATCTTCGGTAAAATCAAAGTTTTCTTGGATAGCTATAATGAAGTTTTATTCAAGGTAATATGCTTTTACATATAAGCAAATATTTTCCAAGCTAAATGTTACATGTATCTTTTATATATATATATGGCGTTGTGCAAATTATTACGTAACTTTATTATACATCGATAATCAGTAGCATATTTACGATTCAAATATCTTCAATTTTTTAATTTTATGAATTACCATGTGTCACGCTTCTACTACTTTGAATATTCGTTGCGCATGTCAGTTTCCAACTGCGTTTGTATAAAATATATGCGTACAAGGTAGTTTTTCACCATCAAAGTCTGATCAGTAAGATTATTAAACGATGCGATTAAGGAAGACTAGAAAACTCAATTTATACGAGTTATGATGAATATTAAAATTACATAGTGACAAGACGATCATGGCAGAGATAATCTATTTTTGAAATCTTCGCGCCGCGCTGTCGTAATAGCCGCGGAGATAATGATTATAAGAGCAAAAACTAGGGAGACCGATCGATGAACCTGTTCCTATACTATCTTAATCCTCTTAAACGAGAAAATGCGCTCGGAAGAATCTAAAAACGCAAACACTTGCCGCGTTAAGCGGTAAAGTCCTTCGATTGAAAGCTGATACCGGTGTTACGTTTAAATGTCACGTTATTGACCGTGGAAATGACAAATGCTCTTTAACGGTCTAAGTTTAATGCTTTCCTTATATGCATATCCAAACAAAAAGCAATGACAACGTTGCATGAAATGCTATACAACATTTTAAAGGCTTTATAGTTAACTAGTTGCGTATTTAAAGATGATTTTATTTTTCATTGCAGTTGTATTAGTTATAAATATGGGATAAAATGAATGAATAACAAACTATCAAGATTTTTTTAAATACTTATATTATTATAAAAATATATTGTTAAGAGAAACTTTCTAAAATATTATTGTATAAGCTATATATATTCTCGTGTATAAACAGAGAGTTTTAATTATTAAATCGTTGATCTTAGCGATAAAATCTTGCGCATTGGTAAGTACCTTCTTTACCTGCAAATTTCACAAACAGTGCTGCACGCACAGCTGGGGCAAGACGTAGTGCAGACAAGTGCCAGCGCCATTCCAAAACATATTATACCTATGCGCATATCCTGATCGACCGATCCGTGGCTAAACAGCTCTACCGCAGATGTCATATCAGTGCGAATGCGCTCTTTAAACTACACTTTAATATATCTATACATATACCCGCCCGCAAAGCATAATTCGCACGTGACTAATCCACAGTATCGCCGGTGTGTATATGCACACAGACAAACGTTAGATTCTTTATCACGACAAATGCGTCGCACGCATATTTCTGTTCTTTTTTTTTCGTATGCGTGTATAGCGGTTCTCCTTTTATTTTCATCGGCTGCGCGAGCGATTGTTGCGGCAACATACACGCGCAAACAGCGATCGCGCGAGCCTTTATAACGCGTAATGCACGTGTCATACAGTAGTTCGCCTGCGCACACGCAGGTGTGCCCGAGCGGCGGCGGCGGCGATCGCCTAATTACGCTGCGGTGATTGTACGCGAGTCTGTCCTCTCCTCTTGCTCGTTTCGTGGTCTCTCTGTGTGTGTATCGCTGTCGCTCCGTCACTGCAGCCTGCGTCTCGGATATATATCGCGTGTACGTATAGATATATACGAGCTCAGCCTTTTAAAAACGCTTTGCGTTATACCTTTTTCTCGAGCTATAGCGGTGGTGGAGAGACGCGCGCGCAACCGCAAATGAGACTCGGGGGATTACGAAAGAGAGGGGTGACGGTTGACTTTCGAAGAATTTCTGAAAGGTGTGGAGGGTATACGTGTGCGTGTGTACGGTTATTTTGAGGAACTGATTTCTTATTTTGCAAAAATTCGCTCCGACTGAAAGAGAAATTGCGCGAGCAATTTACTTCTTCTTTCGATAAGGAGTTTTCGAAAGTTTTCGTAATGGGTCCAAATGTGGAGGCTGGATTTTCTCATTTTTCGAACTTGACGATTACGCAGTAATTCATGACAAAAAGTGTCTATTTTTCGTTGGATATACAGAACAAATAAAAAGAAATTATGCACATTTACCTCTCCCTTATCAAGGTGAAAATCAAATAAAATGGACATAGACAATACTTCAATTAAACAGTCGCTTTCCATCTCTTATAGAAAAAAGTTTTAAGTTAATAATGTTTCCATGCGAATAGAGGTTTGACAGCAAGCAAAGTCAACTGGTTAATAACCACGTTGACAAGAAAATATTCTAATTATAAAATCATCTATATGTAAACATCGAATTTATGAGCAACATCCGATTCTCAATCATATAGTTACGCGTAGCTTTATCTTTTATATTTAATGTACTCTTCTAGGCCATTTATATTTTAGCACTAACCGCTGAACGACAATATTAGACTCTATACGGACTTCAGGTTCCATGCTTTTAAGAAACCTGCAAAACCCAACTTCGGCGCTGTATATATATACGTCAGTAACCGCAGAGGAGTGTTGCGCGGCAGGTCGTTGGCGAGCTCGCTAAGCGATTCGATCGCCTCTTCCACGCGCAGTCCTCTTATTGTCCCGGGGTCCTTGACGCTGTACCAACTACAAGGTGGAAACTCTCTTCCGTCGTCGACGATGTTGGTAACACAGCAGAGCAGCCTTCGCGACTTTGATTCTGCTCTGCGCGGTGCGTGCGTGGCAAATCTCTCTCTCTCTCTCTCTTTCTCTCTCGCTCTCCCTTTCGCTCTCTCGGCTTGTTGGGTAAGACCGTTAGTGCACAAGAGTTAACGATTTGTCGACTTTGGGCTCAATCGTACGCCATCGAGGGAGACGCAATCCTTGGCTCTCCTCTGCACGTAGGTAGGTATAGTCTCTCAATTTCGCCATTCATCATTGTTGTTTTTCCTGCTCAACAGCTCTTTTATACGAGCGCGCTGCCCCGTCACCGCTTGTATGTATTTTTATACCACTTTATCTCGCTTCGTTTTTTTTCCACCGCTCTGAGAATGAATAATTCAATAATAATCAGCGCGCTCTCTTCATGGATGAATCTCTGTCTCGCCCTCCACTGTTTCTCTCCCTGTTGTAAATTGTACGCTCGTTATGTAGAAATTATTGGCCGTAAATTCATTTCTTTCTTTAATACGCACGCTCGTAAACACTGCTAACGTTAGCCATAGTGTTACATCGACACCTGCACTCGCGATAAAAGAATTAATTTCTCCATGTAATATTATGTACGCACCGCCACGCTGCTAATTAAATTTTGCTTGATTAACGACGAAGAATTATTTAAATAAACAGCACCACGTGTGTGAGCGCTGAATGGATTCTAATCCCTAAGACAATCTCGGAGTATACATGCGGTGTTATCACCACTTTATTCAATCCAGGGCGGAGGCGCGCTCCAAGTTAATAGTTTTCGGAATGACGGGGATTCAGCTCGCGAGTGTAGGCATTATATAAGTGATTGCTACTGCTTGGAAATTTGATTATCGAAATGACAATGAGAACGCGGGAGAGGGATAAAGCGGCGCAGGAGAGTTATAGTGCCTAAGAGCCCCGTTATATCTGCAATCGCCATTTCCATACAATTTCCAATCTTCATTTTAATTCCGATAACTGGCGATAACGCACTCGTGCGCGCGCGCGTACGTACTACATAGACGCGGATTCTCCCTCTTGAAGTGCTCGACAAGGCCTTAAAGTGACTGCTACTCCGCTGCTGCTGCTGCTGCCGGCCAACAAGAAGAAAACTTTGTTTATCAGCCTTATCTTCCTTCTACCGTTTTCTCTCTACCTCTTACTCTCGGAAGCTTCTACTCGCCGTCTCTCTCTCTCTC
>JAPYZO010006986.1:0-10087 GCA_030522905.1 Torymus flavipes | reverse complement strand
ATGATAATAAAAGTTGAATTCTCAAGATTCATATACGATCCCCTATATCCCATATGTATTATATATTAATATATGAAAACAAAATTCCCGGTAATCGAAACTGACGAGCGCGCGCGCATCATGCATACACAGCATTTGAATTTCGACTGTATAATTTTCAATTATGAAAATATACCGAAAATTATCATAATCTCGCAATAGCATAGCTCCACCTTGGACATGATAAAGTCGCTCTGAAAGGGGCCAATGATAAACTACGCGAGGAGCGCGACTCGGCGCGCTTTGGCGTGATTTTTCCGCTCAGCGGTTGGAAAAGCGAGAGAAACGCGCGCGGTAAAATTTTTCATGCGAAACCAGCGCGGTTTTACGATGCTCGCGCGCACTGTACGCAAGCGTATTTTTTTAAAATTGATATTAGCTTTCCTCTGTGTCCGAATGAATTTAGCCGTATATATAAAATAACGCCATGACGCGGCGCGGTACAGAACTGATTTTTATCCGTAAAACTTTGACGCGCACGTGCGGTCCAATAAAAAAATCAACTTTATACAGCACGACCGTTTCCAATAATAAAAAAAAGACATATTTTTATAAAACTACTGTAGATCAAAGCTGATATATAAAAAGCAAGGGGGAGCAGCGACCGTTTGGCTTCCGAAAGCGTTTTAAACGCCATCAAGGGCTGATTATACTGGCTGCCTTGGAGCTACGAAAATTATACGGTGACGCGCGGTCCCGCGATATCTCCATTAACCACTGCGGGACCGCAAGCACACGGCGTCACATCTCTTCCGACATGTGTATGCGTGTGAGCGGTATACATATAGAACTTACCGGCAAGGACTCCAGCCATGTAAACCGCGGCGATCCTGGGCGATCCTGAGGCTGCCGTGCACCATTTCCAGCGGCAGGCCCACGACCACCTGCACCCCGAGGTTAAAGAGCAGGTGAAGCCATCTGGAACAAGAGAGAAGAGAGGTGGTATATATTATACTACATTCCCACAGTCTATATACACACATTATCGATTATCATATATATTTTTGTAAGTCTATAATTCCTCATGCGATACAATTCTATATTTATATAACATCATCGCTCATATGTAATATGTATATTATATAATCGCGTCACGTGCATCTCGCGTGAATACTACCTACTGCTGCGGCTATTTACGACACGGCATAAACCGGCGCGTGTGGCGCCAACGAAGACATAAAGCTGCGATTGTAGGTATATATAATGGGAAAAGCACGATAGCCAAATGTTCCTTATGTGTACAGTAACGGGCGTTATATTCGCGCCCATGATCTGCGCAACTTCTTCGGGAATCCAGGCGGGAATTTGAGGCATTTTGAAGGAAAGTTCGCGCAACCCCAACGTGAGAAATGTTTAACAGCGCGTCTTTATATCCTGCGCGCGCTCGCTACTCTCGAGAATTCGCGCGCGTCAAAGTACCGGCAGGGGAGTAAACGCCGGCGCTGATCCGCGAGACAGAGTCAAAAGGAATGCGCGAGCCGGAAGTTCAAGCCCCCGGGCCAACTTCAAAGAACTGGCGAGCTTTATGTGTAGTCGCGATTTATGTATATTATAAGCACTGCTGAAGGGATGTATAGCGCGCGACTTCTCGTCATCGTTCCGATTTCATTACGAGCGTATTATATCATTCCTTGACGGACTGGACGTCCTTGGTTCGCAGACATCAAATAATGAAAATTTCAATTATAAAATATATATATCTGTATAAAATTCTTACATCGATAATAATTTCATCGCTCTCTTATACTTTTACAAATGAATTTACCTTTGAGCGATTCGCTGAAATAAAATCACGAGCGAGCGATTATCAGATAGATCAGCTGAGGATATAGAAAGAGAGTCGGACGCACGCGCGAGCCAAATGAAATAAAAAATTCAAATCACGGATTTCCATATCTTTCCGGTTCGCGTGCGCGCGTGCAAAGTGTATTACGCGCGGAGAGGCTCGATAAACGGGCTATATAGGGGACTGCGCGCGCCCTGTGTCTCGGAGATGTAGAGGGCGGAGAGAGAGAGAGAGAGAGAAAGCGCGAAAAATCAGGAGTGGAAAGAGAAGGTGGCGAGAAAAAAGTTTTAAGAGTCACACTTTCCTTGGGGCCCGCGCGCGTGTTAACTTATGCTTTTCGGGCTCGACGATCCGCGAATCTCTCTCTCTCTCTCTCTCTCTCTCTCTCTCTCTCTCTCTCACGTAAAACGAACGAGCGCCCGTTTAAAAAGGGGGGGGGGGAGAGAGATAGAAAGTGAGTTCCGTGAGATTAAGGGTTTTATCTCTGCGACGGCAAAGTTCCTTCGAGAGTACTGCGACACTGCCTCTCTCTCTCTCTTTCTCATTCTCTCGACGCAGCCAGAGAGCGTCTCGACCCTTACGTAATATTCGGCACCTATATATATATAAGTACGCGAGGGCGCGTGAAATTTCAAATTTTACTTGATCGAAGGTAGTACGCGCAAGTTTTTCGTCGTCGCGCGGTCTGTGTGTTGTCCTTTTCTATGCTAATACTTCTCCCGCTGACTTTTCTTATATACAGAACGTGTACGATTCCATTTGGACTTTATACACGCGGCGTGTGCGCGCGTATGTGTGTGTTTTCAGTGGAAAATCTAATATACGCGACTCGGTCCGCCGCGAACTTACCTATTGCTCCTAAGGTGGAAATTCGAAATTTTCCGTATTTTCCGCGTCTGCCTATGGCAATGCCATTTGAATGATGGATGTGGGACCGAAGTGTATAGTTGATATATTTAGGTTAGAGAGGAAAGGGTGTGCGTTGAGGGAAATGCCGAAATGCAGTGTGGAAATTAAAGTTTAGAAAATATTGTGTATACGAGTTTACGCATGCACCGCTCACGCAGGATATATATTAATAGTTTCTGCACAATCGTGGCAAACATTTAGCTCGAAGGTACAGCAGGCCGGTACAAATGATTCTCTATATCGACGCGTATGTAACAGCATACACGCAGCTTTTGGCCTCGCGAAGGTATTTTGGTATTTCGCAAAAAAAGAGAGAGAGAGAGAGACAAAAAATCGTCGCTACAAAGCAGCGACAAAAGGAACGTCACCCTAGCGCCCACTTCGGCTCTTTCGGAAAAAAAAGGAAAGAGAGAGAATGCTAAAAGCATTCGTCGGTGCTCGCGGGAGCGAAAAGTGGAAGCGCGAGGGAATGTTTTCCATTCTGTCCCGATGCATTCTTCCAAAGTGGAATAGATCAAGCCGACCGATGTTGCGTTATATACGGGAGAACGTAGCGCAGTGGCGCCGATGAAAAAAGACTGAGGGTCGCGCGACGCGAGCGCATATAAACGCGTGCCGATTTCGAGAGTAGCGCCGCGCGCCAAAAAGTGTAACGGTCGATGGAAAAAAGAACAGGAAGAGTGAGAGCGCAAAATGTCGTTCAAAGCGAGTCAAGGAGAGAGAGAGAGAGAGGGATGGTAGCCGGAAGATTTGATTTCCTTTTGGTTGTGTAGTTGATTTTTTTCAAGCGCCGTCTGATGTTGGATGTATATAGTCGAGGCGTGAAAAAAGTTAATAATACTACGATAAAATGATCAGAAACAAGATATATCTAAAAAATGACGCCTAATCGATATGTGTAATTTCATGATGTTTCAAACATCTTAAATTTGATTTAAACGTAGAATTGTATCGAGTATTGTAGGAATTTTTTCTCATAATTATTCTTTATGAAAGCAAAAATATTACCATAACATTGGTATAGAATAGAAATTTAAAAGAAACTAGCCAGTTTATGGCTAATTTCTGGCTACCAACTGACTATAGTAATTTTTCCATTTCTTTTAGGGCATATATATATAAATAAATATGATAAATTTTTTAATATTGCGATGAAACCTTAATTAAAATAATAATAATATGTGCTAATATGGATTGAAACGATAATAACAACAGCGCGCACGCTGTTTTATTTATAAACATTGTGAAATTAACGATATAATAAAGATAATATACAATTATTCGGTATACGTAATTTAATATTTTACACGTGTAAACTTAATAATGAATTTAATTTAAAAAAGTTACTTTTAACATTATCCACTTTCTCCCTAATTAATCGCGAACCCAATTAAAGGAAATCGCATTAAGAATTATAAAGACTATACTTTCTCCAGCGCAAAAAGAAAAAAGAAAAACAGCACTCGCAGCGAAGAAAAGACGGCAGCGGCAGCGGAAAGGGAAAAATGGCTGCAGGAGAAGAAAACGAGGCGCGGCAAATCCAGCCGGCGTAACGACGACGACGACGACGACGAGCGTGAGCGAACGGGCCTAGGAAATAGGCAATTTGCATTGCCTATCAATAAGCGTCGCCCCCGCGCGTGAACGCTGCTCTCTCTCTCTCTCTCTCTGCCCACCGTCACAGCTGTTGCCACCGGAGAAAAGAATTGTCCATCCTTGCCGTGCGCGAGCGAGTCGGAATTAGTCTTAGTCTCGCCTCGCGTTTTCTCATTACGCTGCCGCAATTACTCCTGCTCCCCCCCCCTTCATCCCACCCCCTCTTCTTACGTCTATAGTATACGTGCGCGGCGTGAGTTTCTCTCGGTTACATGGCTCCGAGAGTTTGTTAACTTGGCGCCTTTTCACCCGAGAGTCTCGCCAAGTTCGCGGCGGTGGTGGCGCACAAGTGTATATACGCACGACATAAGGACCGCGCGCGGCGGTGAACTCTTTGCCAAGGCGCATATATATGATTGAGCGCGCGTCGTTGTGTTTTCTACGGTTGACATAGTGCGCTGCGAAATGGCGCGTTTTGCTTTTTGTTTGCTGTATTGGCTGTATTATACATATATATATATAGGTTGTTTGCGCATGATATATCGGAATGTACAAGGCGTGCACTTTTACTATAAAATTTTCTTTGTTTCTTATTCTTATTGCTTGTTTGTGAATTTTATTGCTGCACTTGCAATATAAATATTTACGTGGCATATACTCTCGTGACAGACACTTTTTGCAGTTAATATACCTGTACGATTTATTGGTATAAAAAAGAATACCGAATGTTTAGATATATATATTTATTCTGCAAGTTTATTTAAAAACAAAAAGAAAATTGAAATTTTTAGTCGATATCTGAGTTTTAACGGCTTTCCAACGCCTTTCCGATATTTGATTCGATAATTCGATGGAATATAGATGAAGAAGGCCGCCGAGTTTTTCAATTTAGGCATAAAGGCCAATAAAATAGCAACGTGACATGGAAACTCCTCATCAATATTATTCCCCCATACTGCACCTACCACTATAATCAACATATATACATGTAACAACCAATCCTCGAATATCGGCATATGCATACGAATCCCGTGTGCTCCCCGAAATCAAACATACAACGCACGCGCACCACTCGCTGTCTCACCCCTTTCGCGATTATAGGAGAGATCGGAAAAGACGAGAGTGAAGAAAATATATATATATATCGCCAGAGAGGGGGAGGGAATACTATACTCGTCGGCACTGAAAATTGCCTTCGTGCCGGGCTGCTCCACGGGGGGAAATAGAGAGCAGGAGTGCGAGTGAGAGTAGTAAAGGGGGAGAGAGATAGGCGCGCGAGATTCCAATCTTTCTTGATTTTCTGAGCTAGGAGCCCTATAAGAAACGGCGATAAAGAGAAGAGATAATGGGAAGTACCTACTCTACGTGCACGTGTAATACGTGCGCTAACGCGCGAGTGAGAGAGTTGGCTCGCGTGTGGGAGTAGCGGTTCGGTCGAGACGACGGATTAAGGGGGTGGCGAGGTGCGATGCTGGCCGATGTGCTATAGCTATGTAGAGGCCTGTGTGTATTTGGGACAAAAATCGGGTTACACGATTATCGGCTCCTAATAATGCCGAATTTAGCCGAAAACTTGAGAAAATGGCGTGCGAGTGATAGCAAAAGTGAATCGATTTCATGAAAATTTCAACTGATTTCAACCGAATCACAATAAAATGAATTTTAATTTTATTCTGTATGAAATTGTTACGTTTTAAAATTAAAGATTAAATTTAAATATAACATCGTGTATTGCAAAGCTTCATATAGCAAATAAATAAAATACACGATATATACGATCATTTAATTTAATAATATCAATTTCCAATTTTCATTTGTGAGTTACGAAAATGTAGTAGTAAATTCTGAAAATATCATAATACCTTTATTCGAAATTAATATTATTCAAATCCGAGAAAAGTGAATGAAAGCTCGATTAAAGCATTATAACAAATATGTCGCTCGCGTACATTTCACGCACCACAATATAATGCCAAATTCGTACAAATTACAAACCGCGTCCGAAACCATATAACGTCCAACAACACGTCGATAAATAATGACTGCGGTATATCCGCGCGTCTGACATCGAACCGCACTCTCTGCAGCGCTTGACGAACCTGTATTTTACCTATACCCTCGACGTTTCGAAATTACTCAATCTGTTACACTGCGCGCGTCTATAAGCGCTATATCATTTCCCGAAACGGCAGGCAGGAAGCTCTTCGGCGTTTCATATATTTAACGACGAGGCAATCATCCAAATGGAGGAATTCTATGCTTGCAGCTATAGACGCGTCTCTGTCGGCTTTCTTTGGCGAAGGGAGCGTGGGTGCGTCGTTATTTTCTCCCTCCGCGTGTAACGGATCGAGATTATATCGGCGAGTATAGTCGCGTGGCTCGATATAAGCCGGCGCGCGCTACTCTCGCGGACGAGTTATTATTCCCTTTGGTAAGGGTAGATATATATATATTGTATATTTATATATAGGTAGAGGTACGCGGGCTGCTTTTCCCTACAATTTTATTGGTAACGATTGTTTTATTATTCGCTGGCTTTATGAATTATGAATATATATTTCTCGGAATAAGTCCTTTTTCGGGTTATAACGAGGATTGATGGCGTATTAATTATTACTGCGATCGTGATTCTATATCTCTCTTCCTTTATACATGACGTATATACCTATATACTATGTTTTATTCTCGTTAAATTCGTCCGCTCGATATATACGCTAACGAGGAAAAATTACTGTCTCTTAAAAATAATATATTACAGGTCACTCTTAATAATGACAAAACTATAATCATTAATGCTGAAATCTCAGTTCGCGATAAAAATTATCCTTCGCGGCAATCGACTTCTTATAAATATAAATACGAGACGCAGTTTGAGTTTTTTATAAGTTAATAATAACTTCGATGACAACTTTCGTAGTACTACGTTGAGTGTAATTATAGGACAATTTTTTTTTATAAAAAACTTAAACTAAAGTGCCGCACAGCATTCTATAAACTTTACAGTACACATTTTACAATAATGCTTTTCACTTCATTAGAAAAAGTTTCACAGAGCTTCGTATAAAGTTACTTTAAATATTCAGATAAGTCGTCCTAAACTTATACGCTGCCCATAGCACCATGAAATATACGCAAAAATTATTCGTGTAAAGTCTTGATAAAGATATTATAAAGTTACGTCGAACATTGAAATATAAAAATTCAAAGTTTGGCAGCGTCCCATTGGCTACAATTATTGCTGGGAAGTTATCTAAAACGTCAACTTTGTACAAACTTCAGACAAATGTAATTATTTTTAATCCAGATTTATCATTGCTACTATATATATATACGTCGAGACGTCGCGCGATTTTGCGCCGCGCGGAAAGTGAACGAGAGATATTGCGAAGGGTAGGTATAATACAGACCTCTCCCCTCGCGTTCTCGATTTATTCCGACGATTGTCCCAATCTTTCGTTTCTTCCTCCTTTCCTACAGGCGCGTCTGATGCTTTCACGCGGTTCGGTTATACAACGACTCTTTCGTTGTATAAATGCACACACACACATACACACAAGCGCTGGTGCGCAAACTCGCGACAAGGTAATAAAGACAAATCGAAAATCGATATCGCTTAATGTCCGTTCATTACTCGTTCAAGTTAACGAGGCGCCACCGCTTTTTAAGAAGATCCTACAGGGCGCGAAATGTGATGTATCACGCTTTTGTATTCGACAAGTCTTGGGGTGGGAGGCTGTGTGTATTTCAAAAGTTTTTGTTAGAAAGGAGCTCCTGCACCCTCGCGGAGGTGCGAATTAATTGCCCTGTCAAATTTAAGTTTCATTACTCACTGTCTCGAGATGTATCGCGCGGTTCGTGCGTTCTTTCTCAACTTCCTGTGCTCTATTTTTAGTCTTAAAGATTCTTACAAGTCAGCCGTTCTCTGCGTAATCGGGAAGATATACTTCCGAAACTTTGGTACATGTATTATTTATTATCTTTTATATATAATTAGATTGAATATTCTTTCAACTATAGATTCAATAGTAACAGCAACAAAATCCAGAAGCATGATGCACACGCACTCTGAATTGCCACTGCCGAAGGGAAAAAGAAATCACTCACTATAATACGCAACTCGATTACCCCCCGGCGCGTCGTTATCGAGCTATATATATATATATATAGGAGGTGGAAAGAAAGGAAGGAGAAGGAAAAATCGGCGCGCGACGCGTCGATGCAATCGTCTAATGGAGAGACTCGGCGGTCAGGCGCGGCGCTGCTATATAGAGAGGCACATTTAGTGCGATGGGAAATACGCAGCACGCGGTGTTGCTGCTGCCGCCGCCGCTGATACAGGCGTACGCGCGCGCACCTCTCCCTAATGGATTGCAAACAAAGAAGCTCGCAGCTACGGTATAGCCACAACAGAAATACAGAGACAGAGAAGGCTGGAGCTTCTACATTAGCGCGCCAATACCACGAATTGACGATATTCATCAAAGAATCACACCCACGATATACGCAGCACTCGGTATCGCTTCTTTCTTTATTTTTACCGACCGCGGGCGCTATGGCTTTTCGATGAGGGTGAAAAAAGTATTGCGTAGGGCAATCAGTTGAAGGGGTTATTAAGCGATATGTGAAGAGGCGTGTTATTTGTTTTTTTCTTGGGATGATGTTACAAAGTGTCTGTCATATCATTCGCGATTTGGATGTACAAAGTTAGCTGTTAGCGAAATGAGGACGTATCTTTATCTCGTCTACATTCAACATCCTTCTATTCGAAAAATGATGCAGATCCAGGAAAAGCAAGCGAATATCAATACTTGATGAATATAGTGTAATAATATGTATCTCGATTGATTATATAACTAAAGATGGTAAAAATTGAATTTTTCATACCGAACCAATCGCTTTTAATTCAACGACAGACTATCTGTTTCCAGGATTTCCAGTTTTACAGCCACGATTGATGCACGATGATTACTTTATTGCCGGTTTCAGAATTGATAAAGCCGAAAAGTTTCTTCGAGGATCGTGAATTAGTTAAAGTACACGCGATAAATTATTCCCGGTACGTGTATTCGGGATACAACATTTGATTTCGCGAAACTGCGAAACTGCAAAGAAATCGACTAATTTTACCGTGAAACTGGTACTGTTAAATAATAATGCATATAATTAATTGATGAATAAATCTACAATGTATAAAAGACCTTTGATTTAAATATACAATTCAGCGCTGAAAATAGGAACGAAGATATCGACGAGTCGTCGCGCTCAAGATAGATGATATTCATCCAATTTTCCTCCAGATTAAGTACACAACTCCTGCTAATTATACGCGAGAGAGGACTAAAGCGTATTCCGATCCGTATTTTCATAACTACGGAATATAAATAAGTGCGGAAGCGACGGACTTCCGCGCCGCGCGCAATAAACCAAGACACGGCGAAGACGTCGAAGGAGATGCTACCCGGGGGGGGGCGGAATATCCTAATATTTTTTGCCGCCTCGTACCATCGTGTTGTTTTTTTTCCCCTCGCTTCTGCACGGACTTTCGGAGCGTAATGGCTCGGGTCGTCGCGCATGCATAATCGCAGCGAGCGAAGAGGACGACTGGCGTATCGAAGCGCGCTGCACATTTGAATAATGATACTGGGCTGTCCAAGTTTCCTCCTTCGCCTCCCCCGCAAAGCCGACTCTACCTGATTCACTTCCGGTGAAGTCGGATGGACTTTGTAATGCAACTGCTGCCGCTGTAGTGTGATGGCG
>JAPYZO010006985.1:0-19854 GCA_030522905.1 Torymus flavipes | reverse complement strand
CGCGTCTGCTCCCCTCCTTTCCGCCAGGCAACTTGATAAACTCGCGCGCTTTCTTTAAGCGCGCGCTGGGCGGGGTGATGCGCGACAGCAATTTTTGAGACTTTCGCTATTTTTCACTCCCGTGTTTTTCCTCTCCGCAGCAGCGCGCGCCCTTCTAATTCCGCGCGCTTCTCTCTCCCCGCACGCGCGAGACGCTTTGTCCCGAAATTCATGCGTATATACACGTATATATATATAGACGTTGAACTTTGCGAGGCTGAATAATCGGAGGTCGATCGCTGGCGTCGTCGCTTAAACGCGAAGGATATCTCCGCCTCTTCCTTCGCGCGGTCTAAGGCGCGACGGAGACGCGCGAATGAAAAATCGCCGGTGATTCATTGCATTCGTGCGAGAGATAAATAAAGGGCGCGCTCTGTGTGGGTGGTCTCTCTCTCTCGCCGCCGCGAAAAGAAATACGCGAAAGATGCGAAGGGCGAGATTCGGGGATGATTCCACATAGCGATCTTAAAATAGCTGCGCTCGCTCGTTCGCCCACCCGTCGTCGCGTGCGGAGCTTTCCTAATGGCTGTGCCGAGGCTCTTTTAGGAGGGCTTCGATGATATTCCGCTCTCTCTCACTCTACATTGTGAGTGGAATCGCTCGAGAGATACGCATCGCGATTATGTAAAGCGCATTTAAAGTGTATCTTTTTATATCCCTTTTTGTATCCATATTTTATAACGCTCCCGCGCAAATCTCGATACCGTTGAAGTGTGGTACTTATACAGCACAGCAAAACCACACGATGCGATATCAAAAGGAAATGATTGAAATGACAGGCTCCATACTCGTAAATAAATCGGATTAAGCGCCGCGCGGCGTATTTTTACAGATGATCCGTAATCCGTACCCGCGTTTTGTAATTAAAACTGCGTTTTTACTCGCGCGCGGCGCAGTGGCAGAATGCAAAAACGTATTAAAGTGATTTACAGACGGGTATTATACGGGATAAAATTTGATGTGCATGTATAAAGTATAATAATGAGGTTTAATTATTAACATACGTAACTCTACGCGCGACGACGGGGTTGCTGCCTGCTGCTACTGTCGGAATTAATAATTTTGAGTTCTCCTTTCTCAAAAAATGAATTAAATTAAATTATTCATTTCAGATGTGAAATTACATACGCCAAGAAGAAATTTCCTCTCAATTTCCAGTATATAATGTAATATATTACTCGCTGTTGATTCAGCAGACATAATTAAAATAATATATTTCGCCAATTTCTTTCAATTGTAAATATGTATAATTTTAATTCAATAACGGCCACTGATTACCATAATAGGTTACTATAGATCATACGTAATTACTGTAGTAAAACCTGTACGAAATTTAATTTCATAAATGTATTAAATCACTTGATAAAAAAATTTAATAAGGCGCGCGGGGTCACATGCACGTTTAAGCGCGGATGATGTATTCTGAGTATAATAAGGCATTGTCTTGATATACTCTCGGTGCATGTTTTACTTACACGTGTAAAATTAACATATTATCTTGTAAGCGTTATTAAACTTGGATTTTCCTAACTCTAAAGGCAACGTCTGCTTTTAATTATCGCCCGGTAGATGATTTAGAAAATAGCTTATTATTTCCGTCTCAAAGAGAAAGCTTTATAAAATAACACTGAAAATTTTCCAAGCAAACGTTTTCAGGGGTCACCGAGTTAAAATATGCCATTCTGAGAAAATGTATGCGTGCGACCGGCTAAATTTTGACTATAACCGATATTCGCCTCTATCATTTCGTAAACATAAATTATATCCCGAATCACGAAAAATTTATAACGCGACGAAATTCGATTATCTCTCTCGAAAAGTACAATGAAATAATCCTCTTATATATTTACAATGAAATTTCGCAAATATTGTTATCCTAATTGCATGCATTAACCAAGAACCACCGGCGAACTGGCGAAAGCTTCAAATTGAATTAACCCAGTTTTACTCTCCACGATCATTGCGTTCTTCGCTTGCAATTCCTGCAGTTTAAAGCGCGATCGAAAGCGCGCGCGGCTCGCTCGCGAAATATCGCTTATCAATTCTTCATCGCTCATTACCTCCCCACGATACTATTACCGCCGACGTCCGTCGAAATATTCCCGTCACGATTTCCGCTCTAAAATCGCTTATATTTGAAAAACCTCGCGGCCTGCAGTGCGCCTGTCGACCCACTTTGGTCATCACGCCTGTATACACAGCTATACCTATACATATATACGTATACTCTCCGCCCAGCGCGTGTAAAAACAACTATTACACTCGAGCGTCCTCGCGGGAGGATTTCTCGTATACATATATATGTAGCAAAACCGACTCGCGAGCGAAGTATAAGCGCATTGCGCGCGTTGACTCGTACCGAGATTTACGCAACCGCGCTTGTATATATACATCTGCGTGAATAATGGAATAGAGCGAGTGAGAGACGCTGCGTATGTCATCGGCGTTCTTATCTCTAGTTTTCTCGCGCGATTTGAATATAACGTGGAGTAGAGAGAGTAGAGAAAGAGAAAGAGACTTTGTGATTTTCCCGAGACGCTGCAGCAGCAGCGGCGATGCTTTATGCGAGAGATTATTTTTAATGGCGCGCGCGCGCGTGCGCGTCTTGCTGCTCACGCGTGCAGAGAGATTTTATTCGCAGAGCCATGATAACGCTGCTCGCGCACCGCATGAATCATGCGAAATAAAATTTTCATTTTCTCTCTAGCACACCGAGGCTTTGAGTGTGTGTCTGTGTACGTGCGGATTTCTGTAAGCCTTTTGATTAACCAGAATAAACTGAGATTATTAATCATTAGCTTTGTTTAGTAGAATCCGACTAATAGCGATTGGACATGAAAGCGAGTGGCACGATAGAAATATATATGATTTCCGTTCAATCGTGAAACGTAATGATATTGATGTTTCAATGAATAATTTTGAAGTGAAAAAGAGGTAAACTAGGAAATTTCAGTACGCACAGCCGAGCTTCAAACAAAATCACGAGACTTTATGCGCGCAAAAGAGCATAGTTTAAGCTCGTTACGTAATATAAGTGAATAATGGCAGAAGCAGGTGTCAGCCGTTGATAAAAATCGATAAAAAAGCGACAGCGTTCTAAAAATCTCTTCCCTTAACGATCGCATTTTTTAAAACTAAAGGGCGAAAAATCCGCGCCGTCGTGTCGCGTATACTATATATACACAGGGAGGAACGAAACAATTCGAAACCAGACTAATCCTCTCGACCTTGCCCATTGTTTAAAACGCGCGTCTCTTCTCTTTACAAACACACACATACTCGCAAGCTACTTTACGCACTCGCCGCAGGCTTGCGCGCGTTTACGTTTTCTCTTTGAGTATGTGCGCCTGGCGCATCGCTCGCGCTGTTTTCAATGTCAACTCGTTGTTCCCTTGTTCGCCTGCACCCGCACGTACACACTGAAGTATAGGTATATATAACTTGAGTTTTAGCGATACGCATCTCTGTCGGCGCGCAAATCCCACGCGAGCGGCCCCCGCCTTTTCACCTGCGGCCCTCTCTCTCCCTCCTGTTTACATCCGCTCGCGCGCGCATCACACGTACACTTCATCGCACGTGTATACAAGAGCGTACACACGCTGTATAGGTACGTATATATAGGTGTATACAGCGTCTCTATGTATGTATTTATGCGCGAGCGCGTGTATAATGCGGCGCCCGTCGTGATTTTAATAAGCGCGAGCATCTTACATCGCGCGGTTCGTTGGCTTTTTAAAGCCTGTGGGAATTAGATAATGGAAACGGCCGCGTTATAATTACACTGAGGCTATATATTTCTGTCTAGTTTGTTTGTGAAACGTTATTATACGCGGTGTGTGCGTGTGCGTACTTCGCTTCTTCCGTTGTTGCGGTCTCTTGCTCAGCGTTTTCGCGGATGATGGGAACGCGACGCATCGCTCTCCTTTTTCTGCACTCTTTTAGTCATATATGTGATGCTCTGCAACCGTGTATAATGAATATGCAACGCACGGCTGCAGCTTGAGCGATTGTAGTCCATTATTCACCGACGGATTTCATGAACAATATACCAATAATTGAATATTTTAAACGGACGTTATATGTAATTTTTGCAAAATGCAGGCTAAAATCTTTCAAGTTTATTTTACCATCAACTCGAATTATATATGCTGTATACATAATTCACACGGTGATTGAACTCGTCCTGTTTGATTGAAATTTCAATAATGTTAATTTAATCTTTAACACTGAAATCGTGTTCTGTGTCAGCGTATTAAGTGAATGCATATTATATGCGTGGTACCCGATCCACAAAGGTCTCAAATATATATGTATAAACGGTATCGTTGTCAAATCAAAACTAACAATAATTCAATATTATAACTAACCAAATTTATGTATACGCGTGTGCACCTGAGTGTATGTATATAACGTATAAAAGGCTATACGATACAAGTATATACAACGCTGCTAGCAGGCACGTACCTACCTCGCTGAAAAATTAATTAATGCGTTTTAAATCCAGCTTCTCGCGCGGCATCGGTGGGGGCGAGATAGAGAACAAAAGGGGCTCTTATTAGTAGCCACGGGCACTAATAATAAGGGAATTAAAGCTCTTATGTTACGAGCCGACGCGCTGCACTTTCTCTCTCGCTCGTGCTGCTGGTCTCTTTCCACGTATCCAAAATGACCCCCAGGATATTATATCCGCGCCGCTGCGCTGAGATGATGTATATATATGTATATATATATATGAGCCCGGCCCGGCGACTCTCGAGGCTGTTCCATCCTCTCATGCGCGGGGCTTTCTCGGCGAGCTCTAGTCCGCGAGAGAGAGAGGGAGTAGATAGACTATTTTAATTTCGCGTACGATAATCTGTGCGCGCGTTGCAGAGAGCATTACCCGCGCTCGCGTCAACGTCCCCTATATTATACGCTGCACTAGTTTTTGAGCGTATAATACGTGTGTGTGTATATACGTTGGTGCAGGCGTACGCGCGTGTCTTTCGTGATTTTTTATGAATTTTCTATTATACACACTGAGCTTGGGAATTTTCATTTGCCACGCAAAATAACGAGAGAGGAGAGAAAGCGCATTCCGCAATTTGTCATGCATTTATTATTATTATCACGCGTGTAAATCCGGTTCGTAATGCGTGAGATTATACTATGAATTTGGGAAAAATGCTAATGAGTCAACGCATAGGTAGCATAAGCGCATTATTGCGTGGAAAAGCGGATGTATCACCGAAAAATTATTTTCAACGGACTGATATCGCGGTCCTTTATCGGCTGGACTACGCGCTTTCACTAAGGTCACGCAGTAATCTCGGTGTCCCTTCGTTTGGCCGGCGTTCCATTGTCGCGAATTTCGAATGTAGAGTAATGAACGAAGTTACCCGCATCGCACTTGTTTATAGAGCAGCAGTGTTCGAGCTGCGCCGAGTTTTTTGTTTTTTCATTGGACGCTGAGGGCGAAGAGAAAGGAGCTAGTTAGAGTGCGACTGTTATGCGCTTTTTCTGGCCGACCGAGTGCGAGTTTAATCAATGTGTGTTGCCAACACTGGTACGCGAGCGCAAAATGAAATGTCCGTAATTTTTCGCTTTGGGCTTCATTATTAACCCCGAATGAAAAGTTTATCTTTTAATTTTTAAATATACGCCAATTAAAGCATGCGAGAATATGTATACTCTTTTCAATATAATTTAATAAATACGCTGGCATTAAATGACACATATGTGCGTTGTAAACGCGTGACGAAATTAAATATGCTTAATTAGCAATTAAATTTCGATATTATATCCATCATCTCGTGTCGTCGTTAATTGATACAGTATTAACAGATATGACTTTTTGCAAAGCTTTTACATTCCATTGTACACATAAATATAATGTACAAATTAATTAAAAAAAAGCGGCAGTCAAAGATTACGGCCACGTAATCACACTACATTTGCGATGTACTCGCGTACAGATCGATAGCCTTTAATTAAATCATCCTCTCTCGAGCGCGTCTCTGTATAACCATGCGTATAATAATGAACCGCGATAGAGATAATACGCGCTTTGTCCGATTGCGCGCACAAAAATCAGCGACTCTTTCCGGTATTGGTCAGCGCGAATTGACTATATCCTTCTCTCCTTTTTTTCGCGAAGCGCAAATCATATTTTATCGTCGATTAAACAATGGCGCGAGGTGGTGCGGGAGCGCAA
Organism: Torymus flavipes; assembly: GCA_030522905.1. Lineage (NCBI taxonomy): Eukaryota > Metazoa > Arthropoda > Insecta > Hymenoptera > Torymidae > Torymus > Torymus flavipes. Next base: position 13,622 of record JAPYZO010006985.1, on the reverse strand, counting down.
AAATTACGAATGAATCCGCTGGGACATTTGGCGGAACTGCGTGTATGTGTGTTCTCTCGTTTTCAGCGAGTAAAAATGATTTAGCCTTTTTTTCCCCGGCGACGCGCGGCATCACAAATCGCGTTAATTCTCCATCGCTTTCGCGTGTGATTTCTCATTAGATTGCAATTTCCGTGGATGTGCGAGCGCGCGTGATGAATTACGCTTCTGGTATATATAAAATGCGCGTGAGAGAAGAGAGATCTCTCGTTGGTGCAATTACGGTGCGATTGAAATGATATTATAACAAAATAACCGTTGGGAAATCGATTTCAATTATTTAAAATACACACACGTTCGCTTCTTGTTCCCAGCGATGGGAAGGAAGGCGCGCATTAAATCAGTAATTAGGTATGTATCCACTCAAAGCAAACTGTACTTTCTCCTTAAACGCCGTATTATAGACTCTCGCCGCGCGCTCGTCATTTCCCGCCTGAAAGCATTGCAAGAATCGCCGCTCGCGTCTAGCTGATTTCTCGCTCGCTGATTTCCCCGCAATATGAATCGTCCTTATCGGAAGAGCGCGGGACGCATCGGCGATGGAAAATATATATACGCGCCGCTGTCGCTGATACAACAACGATCTCCGGGGGTAAACGGGGTTAATTTTTGATCGCGGCCTCCGCTCTGGGGGTATTCCAGCGGGGCACGTTAATTCGGGATTTATTATTTTCTATGCCGCGCGAGCTGCTGCAGCGCGGCAGAGCGCCGTTTTATTTGCGTTTTGAGAGCCGTAAAATATTTAGCCGCGACGCGCCGCCCGCTCACACCGCTGTCCCGGTATTTAAAGCCAGGCGGTATAAATTCACGCAAAGCGAGCCGCGTTCGCCGTTGTAAATGGATGACGAGTATTATTTAACGAAATGCATGGGACGCGAGCGAGCCCGTGTGTGTCTGCGTGCTCGACGCGTGCGATTTTTAACCCGCGTGCCACTGGGAGAGCAGAGAGTTTAACGAAATATTGTTGCTGCTTGTTTTACGTTGGTAAATATTCCCGCCGCTCTCCCCTTGATAATTTATTTATTTAAGTGCTCGTTTGCGGGTCAGGCCTCTCCACTCTTTTTTCTTTTATCGATCTATATGATGAGTATAACTCTTTTTGCCGTATACATATAGTGCTCTTTAATGTACAGGCGTGCAGTCTATATGGGCTTTGCTTCGTGTTTGGTACATAAATAACGAGAGCTCGACAGATACAAATTTTAATTCTTTAGTTAAAGTTAATTATCGCGACGAGTGGATACGGAATAACTGCGATTTTTCGAAGAATATTAACTCGCTGCTCTTTCGCCGGAACACTTTTCATTACAAAAGTTGACGGAAGTAACGATTGAGAGCAAGGGACAGAGTAGATAAAAAAGAAATTGGATCGTTAATTTTATTGTATAACGGACCATTGAACAGTAAAGCTGTGCAAGCAGAAATTATTGCATCAATTATTTTCAAACATTTTAATAATATCGCCTCTGCGACACCGCGCTAGTTTTTCTTTTCGCAATATTATATAGCACGCTGTGTCCGCGTTCAATTTGTAAATATGAAAAGTTGAAGAGTAAATAACGAGCGTGAGCGCGTGCACGCGAGTTGCACTTCAAATGTGTTTCCTTTATTTCTCAATATACTGTAATTTAATTAACAACTGCGTAAGTATCGGAGAAGCGATTTCCGCATTATCCCGCGTGAGGCGATTCGGATTTATCGTTTCAAATGAAATTTGTTTATCGAATTATCATTATTAAAATAACTCTGACACAATATAAGCGTAGCTGCAGGCCTCAACTACTATAGGCAGAATATATTCAATTAAAAGTTGAAACCATAATATAAACTTATAACTGAAACTAAAATTATAATATATAATTATTCCACTTCTGCATCTGGTACACATGAGAGCTTCGATTTCCAATAATATTAATCGCAACAAAAACGGAAAAGGAAAACAAAATATATAAAATTGCAACAGCTTTAATATATGAAAAAAAGAAGTTTGTATTTGACTAATAATTACGCGTTCCACCGAGTATTTCCAAACCTCTGCCTGATACTATATACAAACGGTCAAAAAGTTGCGCAACATATTGCTTATATTAATGTACCGCACTCTGTAAACGTCCAATTTTTCGCGCGTATACTCCACGCGTTCCGCAAATATCGCATGTTTAAAATCACGAATCTCCGTCAACCTTTCCATTGGGCGAAAAATTCGTAAATATCACTGCACGCTCATTATTTATTTTCACATATTAAATGCGCTCTGCGACCTCCAACCAAAACTCAAATACATACGCTTTTCCGGAATTCTCTGAAATGCGGTAACAAGCACGAAGGTCAGAAGCCCGAACAGTTACGCATAGCTGTACATAACAGAGAACGAAAAAAAAAGATAGAATGAGTCGGACAATATACCCAGACAGTCGTCGCGCGGGTGCAACAAAACAAAGGAAAAAAGCTATATGAGCTCGTCCCGCGGTCGCAATAACAACACTCGAGGATATGTATACTTGCTCTTCAAACAATTTTTACTCTCCGGTCGTTGCGCAACTACCGTCCAGTATCCTCCGAAAGATCGACGGAAATCCGCGAAGCGTTTCGAGAGGCTATCCCGCGGAGAGCGTGCGCCACGGGCAAGAAAAGTCCGCGACGTAACGAGAAAAGTCAGCGAACCCAAACGATCTGCGCCCGCGCGCGTATATGGGTATATATAAAACGTATACGAGCGGAGCTCGCTGTGTATATATACTCGCGCGTATACGTATATACCAGCGCGTATATAAACCAGCCGTGCTCGCGCACTGCGGCGAGTTTTCCTTTTTTGATTACACATAGGAACTCTGCCGCAGGAGTTTATAAACGTATAAACTAGCCTGCGCTTTAACGCGCTGAAGGCATTGTGTATGTATATAACGCCTAAACGCCGAGTGAGTTAGCTCCTGCTCTGCTCTCTTATATGCGTGGGTGTATGTATACGTTCGCTTGCTCGGCTCGCTCGCTAGTTTATGTATCGCGAACTACTTTCGCCTTGGAAATCACGGCGCCGCACGGCGGTTAGTGGAGAGTTTTTTTCCCTCTCCTGCGCTAAAGCGATTTAAATTGGAGGGCCGCAGCTGCACCGCCACCGCCGCCGTCACGATTGATTCTGTATGTGTGTGTATACACGTATATATATAACGGCAACTATATGCGCGCGCAGGTGAAAGCCTCGGCGACCTCTCGCGCTCCCGTATCTCTGAAGTGTTTGTGATGTCGGTGTGTGTACATGCGTACATGTGTGTATGTCTGTCGGCACGAGTAGTACATGATTTTCCAAGGCTGCTGCTGCTGCTGCTGCTGCGCTCGCGAATACTTCGAGGGCTTCGACAGAATAGGCTTTCGCGCGACTGTGCCAAGTTTAACGTAAATGGGTTTACATGAAAGTTGAGATTTTTTTGTCCCTCACGGGAACGAGTTTTAATTGGAGATCTGTCTATGTGTGTGTGCGCGCGCTTTTGCCTATGTATGGGTATTATTTAGAAATCGTAGAAACATGGGGAAAGAGACGCGGAGGTTAAATCGGAAAACAATGCCCTGTGGCGGCTATTGTATACGCTTCGAAAAAGGAAATTCCACGGTATTTGGAAACGGTTGGGAAAAATTATTTCACGCGAACGGCCGATAAAATCAGAGAAAGTTTCTCTAGTGGGTTTCCAAAAATCACATAGAGCCAAGCTCACGCGCGGTGTCCAATTCGTTTATGCTCGTTCTCCAATAGTAACGTGAGCCGCGATACTTCACGTATCAATTTTCTTCTAATTAATCTTTCGAATCGATACAAGCAATTTACTGACCAGCATATATATTTGAATAAGTAAATTGATTAATCGACGTTTTAAATAAGCAATAGCTATTTTTATAAATAAACATGCAAATTGCGGATCAATCGATTCGACAATTTGAGTACAGAGAAAATCGCATTTGAAAAGTTACGCTATATCGTAAAGTTGCAGCCCCGACACCAATCTAGAAAACTTTTTTTTTAGCCAAAGGACGTACGCACTCGAACGGAAAAAAAATGTGCAAGCCCCGCGAAATTTTGACCCCGAAATCCTATTAGTTTTCGTGGATTTTTCAAAAGTCTCGAAAATCGTAAATTTTCAAACGCAATTCTTCCTCCGCACAACCGAATCCACTATATATACGCACGCGCGCGAGAAATGTCATTGCGGTACGCATAGTGTACACATATATATCCGCGTGGAAAGCCGTTGCAGGCTTTTATACCGTCCTTCTTTCCTGCGAGCGGACGGGAGCTCGCTCTTCCCGAGAGCTGGCGCCTCTAGCGGGGCTCGCGTTAAGCAGCAGCAGCAGCCGATCCGAGCGAACTTTCAAAAGTTGGCCTCGCTGCGTACCGTGTATACGCGCGGCTGTGTGGGGTTTTAATGGTGGCACACCATATTTTTTCTTTTTTTTCGTATAAGCAAACTCGTAAGCGGATCATCCGATTAGGTTATTTATTCGGCGCATTTAAAGGTATATGTGTGTGTCGTACTAAACGCCGCCTCGCTGATCAAACGCTGTAATTGTTGTTTAGGCGAGAGCGCGCATATACATGGGCTGCAAGGAAAACAAATAGCGAAGCGCTAATTCGAACGCTGCGAGAGTACACATTGCGTATACAGTCTGTATAACCTGGAAACTAATATAATTTAATAGGTTCATGCGTATATACGCTATATAAGAGTAACATTAATCGAATCGTAAAGTTATATTCATTGCCAAGCTAGAAACGGCGTGCGTCGCTAGCGAAGTCGGAGGGGATGTAATAAACAAATTTCGCTGACAGGTTGTTAAATATGCGTGTCGGGTTACACAGGCTGGGCGATATCAAGCGCGCGGATCATGGATAATTAAATTTGTTAGATCTTATAGAACGCGGAGCGGGAAACGTTATCATCTGTTATTCAATTTTCATTCGTCAGCGAGATATCAATATAGAGAGAGTTGTGTTTATGCAATTTGTAGTATTTTTAAAGACGAGTTTAAACTGAATCTGATTCCGTAAGTGTATTTCAGGTTTCTAATTTGCAGCTTTGACCTGCTATTTTATTCTGAATCATTCGCAAATGGGAACGGCGATATTTTCGGTTTTGGAATCAAGGTACCCGCCAACTGCTGCAGAAAGATACCAAATACAACTGTGATAATCTATATAATGTAAAAAAAGAAATCCCGGTTTTATTTAACCGTAGCTGGCATTAATCGGTCGAAAGGACGCTCGTGGCGTATCTCCGTCGATGGCTGATGGAGATAGAGAAGAGACAGAAATACGCGTAGAGCTCTTATAATTTTTTCTCCTCTCGGTCTTTATACGAATCGCCGCCGTCGCAGCTTTTATCTTTCTCTTATACCTATTTCTCGTCGCCGTTGGGACAAAGATCGCGGAGACGGAAAATCGACGAGCGATATTCCGTGTAAAAACGGTCTTGGCGTATATAACTCGTCCTCCTCCGTACCTCCCTCCTCCTTCGTCGTCGTCGTCGTCGCCGCACCGGAAAAGATTAAAGCTGAGCTCGCGCGCACGCGATAGCGAGACGATGGAGGAGGGACGAGCGAGAGGGCCAAGGGGATTTAAATTAAGATGGGATTATATTAATACCTTAATCGAGATTTCATTGCCGGCGAGCTGCGCGCAAGAGTATAAGTGTGCGTGTGCAGCGCGTAAAGGGAAAGGCAACGACATAAGCAACGAGACGGAAAAATTGGAATTTTCGAAAACCCCGTCTGCGACTAAAAGATTCATTCCCGACTGGGTTTCCATAAAATATCAAGCGAGCTTAATTGGCCGATATGCCAGTTCTATTTCTCGAGAGCGCACTTTTGCACGGTTAGTTAAGTAACATTGCTGTATACGCAGCTATATATGCACACCACTCGATTGGGAATTGGATTTTATTGATTATGTTTTTTATACGATATACAAGCTGTTTGCGTTAGGTAAAAAGGAATTGAAAATATTTTGTCGGTAGTCTTTGATTGCTTGATAAAAGCGTGAAGTTCAAATGAATTTGTATATATAGGTATCATATTTATCAATATAAAGACATTTAAAGGTATAACGATGATATTTTTGCGTTTTAAACTCGGCACGTATTTTACAAATTGCTTTTCCTACACTTTTATGGCCATCACCGTTACATCGTCAAACGTTAAATATTTTAATTAAAAATATTGAACTGATGGGGGACAATTTTCTTCGTACAACGCCGCGACACCAGTAATGAATATAAAATCATTCCGCGTTTGAAATAAAATACCTCGTTCATTATTCTCGGTAAAAAATAAAAATGATATCAATTTTAAAAGCAATTTTACGACTGGCAAAAATATATGAGGATTCGTTACAGTTTTCGCGCGAATGTCAATCAAATTGTTAAAGTAACGAAAGAAAAAACCTCCAATTAATTATACCTACGACTCATTGTTTCATTCGACAACGTGGATAAAAATTGACGAGCGAGGAACAAAAAAAAATTCATCGTGTATCGTTACAGCCCGCAGCCGCGCGTATATATATGTGCCTATTTGTTTTATTTTTTATCTGAGCGAACTCGTTCGCGCATATATATATACACGCGCATGGAGCAACTTTCAACTGCAGCAGCGTTCCGCTGCAGCTCTCAACAAATACTTTTGCACAACTTCTGGCTGCCCGTTGCTTCTTCTAGATTACCGAGCGTTCGCTCTAACTTCGTGCGCGCGAAAAGCTATACCTACCCATCGCTGTCGTCATTCGCTCTCTGCGAAGTTTAGGAAAAACCGACTACATCTCGCGCAGCGTTCGCGCGCTGCTGCAACAAATAAATTGCTCTTGCAAATACCGAGTCGATCGTCCCGAGAAGACGAGGAGATAGCAAGCAAGCGCGTGTTTGCGCATTCGCGAATGCATACGTACCTACATTCGATTTTTATACGTACACATGCACACGCATTTGCGATTATTTAGCACGCCACGACACCTGTTTGGCATGTGCTGCAGGTATATGTATCTATATATAAACGCACGCGGATAATGTGCAGTTAACGACTCGAGTTTAAAAGTATCCGATATTATTGAATTACAACGCCTGCACCGACGGTATATCGAAAAGCCGCACCACCGCGCTATTTCAAAACGCATGCACATTTTTCCGTTTTTATGCATCTACCTACACGTTCTCTCCGCGCATTCGAGTTTTCGCCATTGTGTTTTACATGCATATACTTTACGATCGCTGCGTATACTTTATAGTAATCGCCGGTAGTTAACGATGCATATTCGGAAAATTTTTACGATAAAATCGCGTCGTTTTGAAATCGCTTAGCCGAAGCGGCGATTATTATTTCTTCAGCCATTAGTTATCAGGAATCATTGGAAAATTGACGTTTACATTTCACAATTGATTTCTCACTCGTGTATTTTTTATACACGCAGGGAGCCTTCAAACTTGTAAGAAGGATTTGCGTCAAAACTCGAGACTCATAGAAACGTTGGAAACGCTTGCGACATTCGCGCTACTTTCTGCAATTATCCAACGTGGATTACCACAGAGAGACCGCTATTCGCGTATAATAAATATTACCTCATCTCGTCGATATATTTACGAAAACTCGCGCGGACTTTGAAAACCCTTAAGCATTCACAGGAGTGCGAACCCTTATACAGCGCTCCGCGTCTGCATTTCGAAAAGTCGCTTTTTGACCAGCGACAGGTTTCCTTTAAAGACTTTAAAGTTCGCCACTCGCCATATGACCGTACAAGTGTTCCCCCCGTTCCCCCCACGCGCTCCCTCGTTCGCGAAAGGTGAACGTTTCGTTGACTTTTTTTTTCCTCTTTCTTTTTTTTTCAACGCCGGGTAAGCTACTGCTACTTATGCTACTCACCGAGACAGGCGACAAGCAGCACCGCAATCCGCATCACCGACGTTGTCCTGAATGCCTGCATCGTCATCGTCGCTCGCTGCTGTCTTCTCATCAACACTTCTGCTACTGCTGTGTTCTCACTCTCTCTCGCTCTCTTAGATCTTCCACCGCTGGCACATGCACGCGACGGAAAAATTCATTCGCGGACGGTTCCAGGTATGCCGGCACTCGTTCAAAAACACTTCTCTTTCGCTTTGTGGCGAAAAAGAAGAGACGACCTTCTTTCCCTCGTTCACTCGTATGTTCTTCTTCCTTTCTGCAGGTATAACAGAAAAGCAGCCTCTATCTCTCTCTCTCTCTCTCGTTACTCTCCAGCAGCACGGATCATCTCATCTGCTGCGAAGCGCCGTTAGATTGCAACGACGGCGCGCCTCGAGCTCTCTCTCACCGTTCAACTTCATCGATCACCTCTCTCTCTCGCTCGTTCCTTCCGCTCAGTCGTCTCTCTCCTCCTGCCGATGCCTTCGGCGTTGCAATTTGAACGACACTTTTGACGTACGCGGGATCAAAATTAATTAAGATCGCCTCTTCTCACTGAAAAACACACAAACACACAGGCACAGAGCGTGGGTTATTTGCTCACGCGCAGGCGCTCTCTTGGCTTATTTTAAAACGGGAACTGAAAATAACCGAAAATACACTTGGCAGGTGCGAGAGGCGGCCTATTGCGCTCGGCGAAAGGTGAACGCACGCACGCGCGAAAACGAATCCTGCTGCTGCTGCTGCTGTCGCCGAAAGCCGAGACGACTTTCGAACGGCCGTCCGTGTGTGTTCTCCACTTTCTAAGTATTGCGGGAGAAAAAGGTGCTGGCAGCGTTTCTCTCTTCAACGGACGAAAACTCGAACGAAAAGGAAAAAAACCTAAAACGGACACGCGCGCACACTATGTCGTTTCGTCTGTTCTTCACTCTCTTTCTCTCTCTGTGCTCTTGCGGGCCTCAGAGAAAAGAAAAAAAACACTCGCAGCACAGGCACAGAACGTAACAAAAATTGCACACACTGTCGTATATATATCGAGGGAAGATCTCTCGCTCGGCTCGCAGTGTCACTGTAGAATTGCACAATTATCCGGTGTTCCTCACACTGTATATGAAATGTCGCACAATAGTCGGTGTATTGTAACACAAAACAACAATCGCGTGGTGCGCGCGGCTCTCGTTCTCTCTCGGGCAAAGTCGCAAGCGCACCTCTCAACGGCCGCGCGGCAACTGAAAGTAGGGACGCGCCGCGCCGAGGAAACCCCCCACCGTGTGGTACGCGCGAGAGCGCCGGAACCATCCCCTACTCCTCGCTCGCGCGCTCTCTGCGCGCCTTTCTCTCGCTCCGTCCCTCTCTCGCGCATACGCAGCTCGCTCTCCGTTCTCTCTCTCTCTCTCTCTCTCGCTCGCGCTCGGCTCGCTTTTTTCAAACCGTATATGCAGCCGATGTAACGAAACGCGCGCGCGCGAGAGCGCTGCTGGACGCGAGAGGCCCGAGACGGGAGTGAGAGGGAGAAAGAGAGAGAGCTGCAGAAGCGGGAGAAACCTCAAGGGGCCTTCACAACCGGTCGAGGATGGATATAAGGAGCTGCGGCTTTTCTCTCGCCAATTTTGATTTGTCCAGTGGCTTGTGCCGCGACAGAGAGAGAGATAGAGGGGTTGAACGACCCCGCGCGATTTGCCTGTTTTATTGAAAAAAATGAGAGACATTGTTGTAAGGCGCGAACTTGAACTCTGTGGAGCCGTTACTTTTGAGAAAGAACCGTACACCCGCGCGTGCGTCTCGACGCGGTTACGTGTTTCTTTTGTAAATGATCATCATGTATAATGTAGATACTTGATCTTACTCTGAAAATTTTGAAAGTCCGAAACTCCAAGGTATTATAGTGAAAACTGTTATTTTTTTCGGTAAAACCGCATGTCCATTAAGCTATTTGCAAAAGAGGAGATGAAACAGCGTGTACGCCACTCGGGTTTCAATTCATCTGCATTAAGAACCACAGGCAAAAATCAATGCTCTCAAAATTGTATTCAAATATTGACATTCTGTTTTACGTGCATTGCCTGCCCGGAACCACCCGAACTCATATACCAATTAGCTTATCAATATACAGTTCTTCCAAAACACAGCGCTTTTTTTAAGGTTTTATGCACGTTCGCGGCGTACCTATCGCGACTTTGATACATCGCGATGTTCAATCATATCTGCCGAGCGTTGAGTGCCGCGCACTCGCCCGGATATTATATTTTGAGGTATACACACGCTAAGCGTCGCATCCTGGCGCGGGGGCAGAAGCCTTAGATTGAGAGAGGGAGAGAGAGAGAGAGCTAGCGTCCGAGCTAAATTTCCACGTTTCATCTACGTGTTCTAAACTGCTATAATTCTCAGTTGGACCGCAGTCATAATTACTCCGGGTCCAGAGCGCGGCACGGGCCTTCTCGCGCCACTCTCGGATAACTTTGCGCAAATTTCATGCATACCGTACTAAACAATTGTGATTTAGAGTTGGACTGCGTGATTGCGCGCGTCCACTGCGCGCGATCCTTAATCACCCGAGCGCGCGTTGTATTGAATTTTTCTCCATCACGGCTGTGCACCGCGACATTACGCGGGAGTTACTCACCGGTATATATAGTCGCGGGTTTGCTTATCGAAACAAGATGGTAAATATGAGTGCTCGCGATGTTATTCTAGTGATATCAGCGTTATTGCTTTTTCGTTTAAAAAACATTTTCATAATCAAAGTCGTTGGACTTTTGTATCGATATAAACATCACGTTTGATACTTAATATTTGTCTATATGGAATGCACTTTGAACTATATGACGCAGGCCATTAAGAAAAGCATATATCCATTTCCAAATATTTAGACGCAGGTGATCGATATAGCTAATTTTCTCAATTTTTCACAGTCCCTAAAATAAAAGAGAGAAGCAGCTGTATCCTATATATAAGAAGCCGCGTCGGTAGAATACTAAAACTTTCCAGTCATCGCGACCGTTCAACGGAAATTCGATATGGGTTTGCGTCGGTTACGTCTGGGCACTATCTAAAACACTCCCGCAGTTTGTAAGCAATTTTATACCATACACCTCTATCGTGCAATATACCTAGACGAACGAAAACCAGATTCTCATCCGAGCTGCTCCGAAAATCGAAATTTTTTCATTGTGAAGTAGAAAGCTAATTGCACTTTAATCTCGGCATTCCCGCGCTTTCCTACTGCATTTATACATTCCTATAGAATAATTGTAATAATAAAAACATCTCGAGAATTCTGAAAACGCCGTAATAACTGCACATGTCTCGTTTTTATAATGTAGAAAGTATTTTTCTGGCGAGTTTTCGAAAAGTGAAACTGCGCCTCATACCGAAAGTTTCTCTCTGCGTCCACTTACTCGAGATTGCGTACAATTAGAGCAATTATAAGTGTCAACCAGCGACAATTTAAAAAATAAGGAGGAAAATGATTCGCGCACTTCTCTTTAAATCCCCCATATCAGCGTTTATAACGTTTCGGCTATAAAAAGGCCGCACGAAGTGCACCACACACAACCGGTCGGGGCCCGACGTTGTGGAGTCCCCTGAACAGAGGTGAAGGAGCTCTCTGTCTCGCTCTGTCGTATATATAGGCGCGCGGGCGACGGGTATACAGAGAAACACGTCGGGGGGAAGGAGCCCGTGATGGGGGAAGGAGAGAGAGAGCGAGCGAGACACGTTCGTACGTTCGTGATGTAGAGAAGGGCGACGAGGGAAGGGGAGACGACGGCGGCGGCGGCAGTTCGTGCCTCCGCAGGCCGGAGATCCCTACGGCAGGTGGTTCTTCTCTCTCCTTCTCTCTCTCGCTCGCGGGCGCAAGTTTGCAGCGAATATAACCCGCAGGGACCACCGACCATTTTTTGACCGCCTGCGCGCGCGCGTGCAGCCTATATATACATATGCTCGGCGCTCGAGAGAGAGTTTTCGGCCCCTCGAAAAATACTCTTCTGCCGTCTGTCGGCGCAGGGATGGAAATCGGGAATCTCGGTTTCGCGCGAGCAAGAAAGAGAGGAAAGTTTTGCACCCGGAGACGGTTTTATTGGATAGAGGAGAGCGCGTGAATGCGCGCGGTGAGATTTCCCGACAATATATACGAGGGATGGAAAAATTTCATCCTCGCTCCTTTTGCAATTCATATTCCCTCGGACGCCTCTGGATGAAAGGCTATACTATACTGCACACACGATGCCGCCGTTCGTGCAGGATAATTAACGCGCATATGTACGAATTTATATATATATATATATGTACGTTATTTCGGCGAAAGGTGAACAAGTGCTCTTGCTTCGAGCGATTAAAGCTCGCGTCTCAATGAGGAGCTTTTAACCCCCCCCCCCCCCGCGCCGTTCCGTGCCTGCGCCTGCTTCTCTCTCTCTCTCTCTGCCGTATATGAACGACCTCGCGAGAGTTTTATGATTCGTAAAACTTATTTATTGGAGTGCCACTGCTGCCTGATGCTACTGCCGCTGCTGGTATATATATAGGTTTAATTCCTCGCGGCACGGAGTTATATACCTTCTTCTCCCGAGGCGAGCGCCCGCGCGCCGATGGAATTTCTATTGAGAGAAAGTCGTTTCCTCGACTGCATACAATGGGCGCCAAAATAAGACCCTCTCTCGGCCCCCGCGCGAGAGCAAGCCTGATTGCACTCGAGAGAGCTCTTTTTATAGCCCCCGACCGATGCGCGCCCACATCTATATACTTCGTGTATATGTATATATATTACGTATTAAATTATGATCTGACTCGCGTCGCGGGGAGTGTGAAAAAAAGGACAGCCAGTGCGCGTGATATTACAATAGAAGTTGTATGCAGTGCTGCTGCGTGTATGGAATAAATCAATTATATATTACATCAACAATGCTTCGCGGAGAATTTTTTAATATATAGATGCGCTTTTTCTCTCCCTCCCTTGTTGACACGGTCAACGAGCCGATCGATTTTGTGTTAGCCGCTGCGTATACACTGCGAAGCGCACTTTATGCGCGCTTATTAGCGTTCAAAATTAATTTACCGCATAGCACACGTATTAGCATGCCAATAAATCGAAGCTATTCGTAATAAAAAATTCATAATAATATCTCAGCCGATCGGGAAAACCTGCGTAAATTATAATAACCGACGTGTCTCTCCCGTTGACTCATGCCTCATTATATTTCCGCTTTCCCTATATCTCTCTCTCTCTCTTATTCACCATGGGCAACGAAAAACTAATCTCTCTCTCTCTCCTCTCGAACTTCGACTTTCACGATTTCCGATTCCGGCCGCCGCGCGTGCTGCAGCATCCCGAACGCCGCTTGTGCCTGCAGCCTCGCGAGCGAGAGAGCAGCGAACACCTTTTCGAAAAGCGGCCGCGTATATATAAGTATCGGCCTGTGGAATCTCCCCGAAGGACTCCTCCCTCGCCTCTCGTCAGGTATATATACTACGTACAGTCGCGGCAGGTTGCGCGTCGAGAGGGACACACGTATATACGTATAATACACACCTGCCTGCTTCTCGTTTTCTCTCCCTCGCACAGCATGGCTTTCTTTTTCACGCAGCCGCCGCGGCGCATGAAAATAACGCATTAGCATCCGCGCGTCGGGCACGTTCGGTTTATTATTTTCCTCTTCTTCTTCTTCTTCTTC
>JAPYZO010006982.1:0-11271 GCA_030522905.1 Torymus flavipes | reverse complement strand
CATTTCTTCGTTCGTAGATATCGTCGTTTCGTCGCTAGACTCTTTTTCGAAAAAGTTAGTTGGAATTATTTCAACTTTACTAGAGCTAGATGATCTACGCGACTTTTTTTCCATTACATTTAGAACAGTCTCTTGCTCTTCGTCGTCATCATCAACTTCATCTTCCTCGTCATCGTCATCTAAGGATATTATAGATCTCTTATCAACAGAAGATTTACGTTTAGTACTTGGTCGTCTTCGTGAAATGTTCTTTCTTTCCACAAAATTGGGAGATTCGTTCGTTTTGCTTGGAGATCGATCCCTCGTATCCGAATTTTCCGTGTTTTCAGCAGTCGTCTGTAAATAATCCTAAAACGAAAATGGGTTAAAGTATCGCATCACTAACAATTTGTTTACAGCAGTATAATGCTAATTATACCTTGACTTCTTCAATGCTAGGCTTTCTATTACTCAATTTTCTAGGAGCCGGAACTACTTTTTCTTCCTCCTCGCTCAATGTAGAAGCACCAGCCTCAATTATTTCTGCACTAGCACTGCCCATCTTTATCTTTGGACTTTGATCGTTAACCGTTTCGATTCTTAAAACCTCATCGTGATCAGACGAAAAGCCATCGTTGTCGAATCCTCGCTGAGGCTCTTCTTTCTGAAGACTTTTCGATCTAGGTGCGGCTATTGGTTTTATAGATCTGCTGATAAATACCACGTAAATAAAAAATGTCTTCGACTATACCAACGAAATTTTTTCATAAATATTGAATTAAATTTTCGGGCAAATATTTTTTTAATAAAAACTACTGTATGAATGTTAAAAATTGAGAACATAATACTACACAGTCCTTGTGATACTACCATGTTCTTCGAAAAATTATTCAAGTACCATATTACGACGCTAAATAAGTGCTGAGTGGCGTGCAGTAGACATTGATATTGGGAATACATTTACGAACAGTATGTAAACGTAAGCTTAAGGATGAATTTAAACGATTTCAGCTTATTTATTAAAATTATAATTTTTTCAAACTTGTACTCTGTATAAGGAGAATTTCTTAAAATATTGAATGGCATATTATACAAAATAGCATCGTAAAAGGAAAAATTTTACAGATGTAACTTAAGTATTACACTATTTAAGTTCTTCCAAAAATAACATATTCTCAATACAACTATCTAAAAACCTCAAATTTACACATTACATCTATGTACGAACACACCTCGACGTCTGCAGCCTCGTCAGCTTCCCCGGATCGGCGGTAGCGGACCTCTTCGGCACAACAATCTTCTGCCCGGTAATATTCCTAATCTCCGCGCTCGCCGTACCCTTTGCCCACTGCTTCCTCCTGGGTTTTTTCTCCGCCGAAAGATCCTCGACTACCAACTCGGCCGTCGTCGTCTTCTCCCAGCGCTTGCGCTGACGTGACGACGACTCGCCGCCCGAAGTTGGCGGCAGCTCGCTCGTCAGCTCGTTCACCGACGACTCACTATCGGACTCGTCATTGTCTTCATCGAAGAAGCCGTTCTTGGCGCTCTTCTTCGTTTGTTCCTCCTGGAACTCTTCGATGAGGTCCAACGATTTCTCTATTGTGTCTTCTGGCGAGGACCGCCGGCTCTCGTTGTCAGACTTTTTCGTCTCATCCGACGACCTCGACGACACGCTTTTCTTGATAACCCTCGCCGACCTCAAACTCTCGTTCTCACAATGCACGTCGACGACGACGTCCATCGTCTGCTTCTTCGCCGATTCGGGCGTCTCCACGCTATCCTTTGCAGCCGCTGCTCCCACCTCCACATCTTGCGTCGACTTCGTACTCTCCGATCTCCGGAAGAAACCCAGCCTCCGCTTTATCGACTGCGCGATGCTCGACTCTTTCTGCACCGGTGGCGTCGGCTTCGCAGCCTCGATCTGCACGATCGTGTTCTCCGATTCCTCGAGGTCGGAGGTGACATTGCTGTGACGCTTCTTGGCGCTTTTGCGCTTGTCGCGCAGGAGCTTTAAGCGCGAGCCAAGGTTCTGGTCCTCGTCGGATTTATCGTCGGACGAGGACTCGTTGGAGCTCTGGATCGCGCGCGATTTCGTGAGCTTACCACGCCGTTGTGGTTTTGTTTTCGACGATTTCTGCGGGTCCATTGTTCAAGCGACGAATATCATATATGCTGGAAAATGCAAGCAATTTATTTTGAATTTGTTGTTATCCGAATTTTAAAAGTAGAAAAACTCGAATTTTAGTAAAATATTGATCGCATGGATAAAAATACTTTCGAAATTGATTTTTTCATAAATATATAGGTACGCGAAAAAAGGTAGTTTCTCTTTATTCCTCAGCGCACTGTGGTATAGACCTACAATCATGTTATGATTGCTTGCGATTACGCAACGAATGAATGAAACTGTACATCATTTTTATCGAACCGTTCAAAACTATAAACAAACATATATATGGAAAAAAGCTGCTAATCATGTAATATTTAGAAACTTCTAACGCCTTAAACATTCCCACCGCGGCCGCTACACTTAACCGACTTTCCCGCAAAAAAAAATTCGCTATTACCAGCAGCAGCCAAGCTTCCCGCTTCGTTATTCATACAGAACCCCGTCTGCATAATTTATGAAGCGTCTATCGATTCAACAAATACTTCCGCGCTCTCGTTCCCGCCGGCTCTATATATACTTAAAAATTATTACCATCGACCAGAGCCTCATTCGAGAGAGATGACACGCCGATCCACTTACCCACAAAAACACGTAGCGACCCAGTCGCGCGCGCCCGTAAACAAACAATCACGACGCCGTCGACGAATTCGCGTGTCGACGGGGTGTAATGTTGTGCTGGCTGCAGCAGCGCGCCACCGCGCCGGTAGCTACGCGACGCATTTTGAGTCCTGGATCTTCTTCCGATCTCCTGAAGTCGTTTTGTACGTTATTATATTATACATGACGATTTTGTTAAAAATGAGTAAGTGAACGAGCGGTGATTAAGTATAAGCTTTAAAACGGCGAGTGTAAAGGCAAGAGCGAGCGGCCGGTAGCGTTGCCAACGACTGACTGAGTGAGAGCGGCGCGCGAGCGTGACAGGTGTTCGTTCGTTCGCCTACACACAGGCGCTGCGGCAAATATCGATCGATATGACGCGGCTTGCAAGAGAGAGAGAGAGAGAGAGAGAGAGAGCTGGGAAAGCGTTGAACCGGCGCGCAACGTGGGTTACCTGGCGCACGGTAGTGAGAGAGAGTGAGAGGGTCATGACGGAACTGGAGATAGATGGGACTGTGGGTGGACAGTAGGCTAAGTGCGGGTGGTTCCGGGTCGCGAGGAATTGGTGTAGAGTGGAAGTGGTGAGATATGGATGGGTGAGGGAGAAAGAGGTGAAGTGGGATTTAGGGACCGGATGGGCTTTTTTCTGTTTGTTTTAAGGTTGTAATAGATAGATTTATTCAGGATTTGTTTTAATTGTAAGTTTTTTATTATTTCTAAATTTTTAACGTAATTATATTTTGTTGGTTTGAAATAGAATTTCGTACCGACTGCTTTTTTCAAATGTTGTACGTTGTACGGTTAAAAAAAGTTTAGAAAAGTAGATGTAAAGTGGCAAGGAGCTTATTTGAATAATGTGCTCTCTAGTTACAGGACCGTCGCAGTGCGACTGCCAAGATCGATTCAAATTTGAATATCTTGAAATAAAAATGCTGATAAAATGTTGCCTTGGTAAAAATTATAAAAAAGCTAATTATTTTTAAGTAAAATTATAATATTACAAATTCAAGCACTTCGTTGGACAGTTACAATAAAAAAACCGAGATTATAATGCGTCATACTCAATAAAATAAAGAGGTGAATCATACTATTAAAATTTTCAAAAACACTTTGTCCGATTTCACCACACACTTTTTCTTTTTGAAAATTTTCATTTACACAAAATATCTTTGAATCCCATTTTCGAATTCCGACAATATTGTTCACACATAATCTTTCACGTATAAAATTAAGGCGTGTACACATTATTATTGACTTCCGCGTTCTCCATCGACGCCTGCCTCGCCATCTCCTAAAATCATCATCAATTATATATAACGTTATTCTATGGAATAGTTCTCAAGTCATAAACAGCAAAAATAAAACGTACAGCCTCAATCACCGCCTGGTACTCCTGCTCGCACTGGATGATGATCGGGTCCTTGAGATCGCCGAGGCTTCTGCCGGCCGGTCCGTCCCCGTGGCCGTCGCCCGAGTCCTGCCGCACTGTTTTCATCTTCAGCCGGAGCTCGCGGTTCTTGGCCTCGATCACTTTTTCGCGACGTGTTTCCCGGTCCAGGAGCTATTGGAGATAGTCTTGTTTTTGTGTATTTGGTTTTAATTATAAATTTAATATATACTTATTAGAAAGTTATACGTTAAGGAAGATTTCACTAATCGTTTTCTTGTTTTTCAAAAATCTATATATATAATTAAATTTTGTTTAATTTTATTATTTAATTACTTTATGATGATTTTAAATATATGTGAAATCAAAATTTGGCTACGTCCAAGTTTGTTTAAAACATTTTAAAACAAAATTGTTTTTTTATTTTGCAATATTAAAAAAATAGATTAATCCCTTCTCTTATAGACGTCTTACATAACATTATTGAGCTCTTTTATCAGACACAATAAGTGAACATGCGCAAATTATTTCTTAGCCAAGAACCAATCCATCAACCTCTCTCGCGCTAAATCCAACTCACACCCGAACATAGCTCTCACATATAAACGTGACAGAAACTCACAGCGGTGAGCAGGACTTTGTCGTTCTTCTGGTTGACAGTGAGGCTCTCGGAGAACTCGAGCATATAGACCGAGCCATTCTTGCTGCCGACCGCCACTAATTGGCCCTGCTCATGCGGCCTGATGCACGTCAGCGCGTCGTCGCATACCTGCAAGTGAATATAGGAAAATATTAATGTACGTGTGTATAATGATAGTTTTTGTAAGAATGGTTGTAGGTGAATAAAGATTATATGTACCTTGACGCTGAGGACGGGAGTGTCTTGCTGGACGATCAGGTCCCAGGCGTCCAGCGTGCCGTCCATTTTCGTGAGGAAGAAGACGGAGTAGCGCGTCGGGCTCCAGATGCCCCCGGTTAGCAGAACGCCGTGGCCTCTGTATATGAAATGTCGATAATTTTCAATATCAATAAATCTATAGAGATATATTTTTATAATGAAATTAAGATTATAGTTGGAATATGTATAAATATTGTGTATTGTGATATATGATAAAAATAAATAATAGATTTTTTAAGAATCTCAATTACAACTTCAAATCGTCAAAATTCTTCAGCAAGCCAAGGAAACAACCATCAAGCAAAATTTTTTTAATATCATTTTCAACCATGTGAAACCTCAAATTTGACCAACCGAACCCAAACAAAAATAAATATATAAATAAAATAAAACAAAAAAGAAAACCTGTACTTACGGTGTCCACATGATACAAGACTCCCGGCAATCCTCCGACCATATTCTCGCTGTCCAGTCGCCCACCGACAGGAAGTTCTTCACGAACGTCGGATTGCGCTCGACGCTTATCACTGGTCCGTACTGCGCCTTGAACCGCACAGCCAACTTCTCCGCCGGCGTCTTGCCCTTCCTGTTGCCCGATATCACCGTACCTATATAGGTACCCAAAATATCTTACACTTGCATAAATCTATTTAAAATTTATTAAAAAACAGTATAGGCAATGGATGGAGTATATTTACCGTTTTCCAAGCCACACATGAAGCGAGTTCCGATGGACGGCTCGAATTGTAACGCCGAGACGCCGATCGCGCGATCTAGGTCCTGGTCCTCAGGTTTCGTGAGGTCGATTACGATGGTCTCCAGCGGCGTGGAGAGCTTTCGGGTGTCCCACCACTTGATCTACAGTATTGACCATTCACACAATTAGCAAACACTACTTTATCAACATCCAACTATATATTTATAATTAGAAGCGTATAAGAAGAACCTGTCCGTCCTTAGACGCGCTGAAGAACTCCGTGCCGGTCTTCGAGTTGATCCACAAGACCTTATCGCAGGGATCCCTGTGACTGTTCTCCACCAGCGACATGTCAACGGGGTCGGAACTTCTGCGGATATCCCAGAACGCGACCTGCCCAGTCATCAGGCCGCTCACCAGGATGTTGCTATCCTTCGGGTTGTACTCCAGAGCCAGGAGCGGGCAGAACGGTTTCAGCTTGGCGAATGGTTTGTTTGGGTTCTCTAAAATGCATACATACATAGGTTACCTCTTTTCCTATATATATCGTACATTATATTAAGCATCTAGCCTACCAACGTCCCAGATGTACGATATGGGGCTATAGTTAGCGAGCTTCTTGAAATCCGTGCTACAGTGGCTGACGGCGATGCGACTGCCCTGGTCGGGCGACCAGGATATGTGCGTCACCGGGCGTTTCACTGGCAGAGGGTCGCGGTAGACGTTGACGGTACGGCAGAATGTGCGCTGGACCAGCTGACTCGGTTCCGTGTCGCTGAAGTACTGCTCGTAGATGTTGCAGGCGTTGTTCTGCAGGATGCAGTGCTCCATCGGCTAGAGGATGGATTTTTTTTTAAATAAGATTTTATAATATAGTGCGTGGCTTAGAAATTACTTCTTTAAGGAGCGTGAATTTTTGTGTATTATAAATTTTTAGGGATATAAACAAGAGTACTGTCCTTAATTTTTAGCTTGAAATTTTTTTCAATAAAATAATCAATTAAAATTTGAGTTCAAGAAAGAATCGTTTGGAATGTATCTTATACGCGAAATGACAAAATACTTTGTTTCCCTAATTTTTAATTTATAAATATCGTGAGTTGATCTGGTAAGAATACAAGAATTAATTTTATATAAAGATGAAAATGTTTTGATTACCGGTAACAACTGCAGCATCGTGTGAATATACAACTCATCCTTCTCGATTTTTCGTCGATAACGAATAGTCTGCTCCTGGTCGTCCTTGTTAATGTCTTTCGGCCAGCCACCTTCCACGTGGTACATACCACTGTCTTTGAACGTGGCTGTGGTCGTGTTTACCTAGTACAAAATCATCCTATGGTAAAAATTAATCCGATGTCAAATGCAAATCACGTGAAAAATAAACGTAAATAAGAAACAGTTTTAATCTCGAACCTCTTTAACTCAAAAAATAAATATAGCTTAAAAATATTTATTCAGCCAAGTAAATAAGTACAATAAGTAAATTTTATATTTTAAAACTAATTTAATACAAATATGACTAAAATAGCAAAGTCCAAGTATAAGTGTGCCTGCGTATTATATTACAACGGCGCTAAATCATCCAATACCTCGTGAGCGGCGTACACTTTGCTGCACTGCGTGCCCCGCGTAACCGGATCCAATCTGATGTAATTGCCGGCGAGGGTCGGATCTGACTTGATGTCGACCTCGAGCTTGTCGCAGTCGCCGAAGTAGCATCGCTTGCCGAACTGCGAGCGCTTCTTTACGTACACGTACTGCGTCTCCATATTTATATTTTTTACGTACTCACGATTTTGGGACTAAGCGCATGCTTGAGTCAGATTCATCGGTCAATGTGATGATGAAATAAGGTTAGAGACTTGGTGTGTCTAAACATGATAAACACTCTGGTTGCGGTTGCGCAATGAAGTTGGCGGTGGTATTGTTAGGATTCGGTATTGTTGTTGATGATGAAAAAAGAACAATGTGTTGTTCTGAAACTCTTTATTAGTCAAACTTATACTTTCGATACATTTGGTCGGTACACACAGCGTGCGCTCGCGCGCGGTTTTGTTAAATCAATACATTATAGAATCACCAAGGCACTTTTTAACTCACGTGTATACAATAATACTCTACCTTACAAAAATACTTTTTTTTTCAAACGTCACTATATAATATCAAACATATAATTTTTGGTACAAAAATACTTTTCATCTCATAAACAGCATTGATTAATCGTCAGACTCAGTCGTGGCTAATACGGGAACCCTCGGGTTCACGATCTGCGCGATCGTGCCGAGCATCTTGTAGAGGTCAATAATCTCCCTGCTGTCGGGTTCGAATAGCTCAGTCAAATTTGCCGTCACGGATAGCAGCAGCAGCTCGATCAGTTCGGTCTCGTAGACCTTGCGCTGGACCTTTTGCACCAGGTCCTGGAAGTGCATCAGCTGGGTGCGGTCCGAGTATCGCGTGCAGTGCGTACCGAAAATATCTGCGTGAATAATGATACCAAATTAATTATTTATATCACACATTTTCCATAATTAACATTTTCAGTGCTATACTAACGTATAAGAAGATTTTGATAAATTTTAAAACGGTAAAGTAAAAATTTTAACATTATACTGCATTATGATATATTATTTATTCACTTTTTTTATACGATTTAAAGAAATACATTAATTGATAGTAAAAATATTTTTATCATTTATAATTTTACAATATCATTAAAGAAAAAAAATATTTTCAATAATTTATAATCTTTATATGGGTTGCACCGCGCTGAAAGTGTTAACTATAAATAAATTACAGATTATATATATATATATTTTTTTAATAGGTACCCATAAAATCCGGTATGCACATGTAGTTCCAGATACCATTGGATATCCAATTGTTGAGGTCGAATGGCAGATTCCCGGTGTACTCGTCATTATGCGCCCTCACGAACGTTATCTCTCCCGCTGTCTTTTTGATGTTGCACTCATTGTACAGGGGTTCTAAAGCGACGTACTTTGATTTGGCCAGCTTTAGTTCGTGGTGACTCAAGTCGGGTTTGAAGGAATGGCTGCAGAGGTCGGTCATGCCGGTCAACAGGTCTTGGTATTTGGCCAGATGTGGTGGCTGCTTCTTTTTAGACTGAAAGAAAGTTTAAGAGATTTTTTTATAAAAAAATAATATTTTAATGTCATGATAAACGATTTACGACCGTAACGGATAACTTACGACTCTCTCGAAATTCGCCAAGAAATCGTTAGCCGCCTCCTGCCGCTTCTTCGTCAGCGGCTGCGTCTCGTGAAAAACCTCTTGCTTGATGTACGCGTGATACGTCTTCAGGATCTTTATCAAATTCGAGGGCACGCCGAACCTGTCCAAGCCTTCCACAGCGTCGACGAACGTCGTAACCCTTTCCTCGATCGTGCTCGCCGCGTTTTCCGCGTGAATGGGACAGTTTTTGCGCAGCTCCGAGGAATTGAGGTCGGTCTTTACGGCGAACTTTCTTATCAGCCGGTCTAGTTCGCTCAGAGTTTCTATCTCGTCGCTTCGCGCGGTCGTCGAGGTGGATTTATCGGATGTTGAGATGCTACGTTTTGTCCTGGATAATATTGTATGAATAAATATAAAATAGGAATATGGAAAAAAATTGTTGCAATAGTTTTATTGCAATAAATAGTTGCATTTGTTTGGAAAAAAAAAAAATAAAACATCGACTTTCAACGACTTAGTTCTCATTGTAGCTATCTTATGCTGTTTAATGTATACATTAAATATAAGTATAAGGTCCAATTAAAACTTCTCGGTTTTTAAATTGTGTCACGAAAATCGATATTTCTTTAACTTGATTATTTCGATTCAAATTCAAAACTTCAATCCAACGCCTTCCTCCGTTCCAACACCCTTCATTCTTACCCATTCCCCACTTTTCTCAGGTCCCCTTGGCTCTTCACCGTCTCTCTGCTTCTAGACATCTCCCTGTTTCTGGAAGGCTCCCTACTCTTGGACGGCTCCCTGTTCCATATCGGTTCCCTGTTTCTGGACGAGTCCCTACTCCTGGACGGCTCCCTGCTCCTCTCGTCCCCTTTCTTTCCCCTCACACTCATCTTATTCGCCAGGATAAAATTCGTCTGGGGCTTAGGCGGCTTGTACCCGTTCATCATCGCTAGCATGTTATCCTTGCTCGGCTCAATCGCGTTCCTGATCCCGCTTCCGGCTCGCCTCCTGGGGATGGCGTTCTCATCCGTGTTCTTGCTCGTAGGCCGCGCGGTCGACGCGCTGCGGAACTTGGCGGTGCCGGGCTTGCGCGGCTCGCTCGGCGAGCGCTGCTGGGAGACGCTGCGACGCGGGCGTTTGGTAGCAGCGGCGTTGTTGGAGTTAGGCTCCTTCAGGGGCTTCGAGGCGTAGATCTCACGGATGTCCGGCTTGCGCGCGGTCTGACGCTCTTTGTAGAGGTTCGCGGCGAGCTTCTCCCGAAGCTGCTGGGAGTGCATCAGGGTCTTGCCGATTTCTGCGGCGATCTCTTCGGCTTTCGCTTCGGAGGTGATTATCTGTTGGCGAGTCGAAGAGTGATTATGTGAGTGTTGTTTTTTTAAAGAGATGAGGCTATAATTTTTCGTGGACTTGCAAGAAAAGGTACGGTAAATGGATCAATGAGTAACGATGTTTACCAGTGTGTAACTATTTATGTCTACATTAATTTTAATTGGTCATAGTTTTGACTATACAAATCTCAAATAATTTTGCATTCTAATTTTTTACCGCTATCTATTTATTTACGAAACATTTTTTATTTTATGGATTTATTAAAATAAATTTACGAGAAAATTATTTTTGTTCAAGTTTTTGCTCACGACGTAGA
Source organism: Torymus flavipes (assembly GCA_030522905.1). Taxonomy (NCBI): domain Eukaryota; kingdom Metazoa; phylum Arthropoda; class Insecta; order Hymenoptera; family Torymidae; genus Torymus; species Torymus flavipes. The sequence goes on along the minus strand of JAPYZO010006982.1, from coordinate 700 downwards.
GCTTTGACTTTCTTGAAAATTTCGCCAAGTTGTAAGACTTTTTATTTAAAGTTTGATATATCCAATTTTGTATTCAGTCATTATGTATTTCGTTTGCTATAGTATACTAAACTACATTTTAAAATATGTTTGAGCCCCTAAATTATGTAAAAATTAGTTTTTAATAATAAAAAATTAATAGTTATTAATTTGTAGAGGAAAATATATGGCATTGCTCAATAAGTAACGATTATTTTAATTACTTTTATTCCCATCTCAGCAAAACTAGAATTTTTTTTTTGCCACAGTTGATATGGGAATAACGTATTAAATAATTAACATTGTTATTTATTATTTGGCTTTATTTTCAGTCCGTTACCCAAAATATTTTATATTAAAATAATAAAGTCTGGCCGCTGCTTGAATTTCACAGATTTATCTCAGCCTTTTTACGCCAGTTTTTAACAAAAAATATACGAAAAAGTTTTCTCATGGAGGTTTACTTCTGTAGTTATAATAAGTATTATTCACAGTAGAAGAAACAGTTCAAAGCTGAACTGACTATTTTTTGATTAAATGTTTCATATAAGGCTAAAAATTTGAATTTAAAAAGGCGGGTATTTTACATAATGGGTACTAAAATACCCGCTTACTACTTTACCTTATTCGACCGCATACAAATTACCGCTATTCTACTTCATGAGAAAGCTTAATTATTAAA
>JAPYZO010006981.1:0-16411 GCA_030522905.1 Torymus flavipes | reverse complement strand
ATCGACGCCATCAACAAAGTAGTCGCTAACGGGAATGAGGCTATCTCTGGGAAGCGGTGGAAAGGCGGGAGCAAGAAGTATTGTCTGCTCGTAACCTTGAATGTGAGGAACGCCTTCAATTCAGTCAGGTGGAAGAACATCTGCCAGGCGCTGGATAAGTTAGGTGTACCGGCATATCTGAAGAACATGATCAAGAGCTACTTGACGAACCAATTACTAGTGTATGACACAGAAGATGGTCCAAGAGAATATCAAATCACGGGGGAAGTCCCGCAGGGCTCGGTGTTAGGATCTGCTCTGTGGAATATCATGTATGATGATCTACTCAAGATCCAGCTGCCACCAGGAGCAGAGATGGTGGCCTTTGCGTACGACACGGGATTGATTATCACTGGAATGGACTTGGAGGAAATTCGACGAATCATTGGAGACTGTTACGAAGAAGTGCAGCGGAGGATGAAATCAGTTGGGCTCGAGCTAGCTGACCATAAAACCGAAACTGTGCTCTTTACGAGTCGGAAGAAAGTAGAAACCATGACCCTTGACGTGGGATAATACACCATCACCTCTCAGCCGAATGTTAGGTATTTGGGAGTGATGTTAGACAGAAGACTGAATTTTAAGGCTCATGTAGAGTACGCAGCAACCAAGGCAGCTAGAGTGGCCAATGAATGAGCGAGGCTCATGCCAAACATAGGTGGACCTCGTCAACCTCGAAGGAAACTTTTAGCTTGAGTGGTGACTTCGATACTCATATATGGAATAGCAATCTGGTGCAAGGCCCTCAAAATTGAGAAATATCGACGCAAGATGGCAGCAGTCAATCGACTCAGCGCTCTTAGGGTATCCAGCGCCTTCCGAACCCAGCGCCTTCCGAACGGTATCAGATGATGCACTATGTATCATCGCAGGCCTGATGCCCATTGAGATACTGGCAAGCTGGAAGCAGCTATATGAGCAATGAAGCAGTATCCTAGCAGAACAAGAGAAACTAAAGGAGATCATGAGGCAGGGCAGTCTCCAACAATGGCAAGAGAAATGGGACGCATCTGAATAGGGGAGGTGGACACATCGACTCATCCCTCAGGTTAATGACTGGGTTAACCGTAAACACTGGGAAGTCAACTATTATCTGACTCAGATGCTCTCAAATCACGGATGCTTTAGGACCTACGTCCACCGGTTTAAACATGAAGAGACACCACAGTGCCCGGCAGGTTGCCGAGTGCCCGCGGATGCGGAACATGTATTCTTTTGGTGCCAGCGCTACACTGACGGGAGAAAGCAACGGGAAGACACACTGGGATCAACACCTGAGCCAGAAACCCTCGTGAAATTGATGTTGATGACGGAGCAAAAGTGGTGTGTGGTCAGCGGTTTTGCTACAGCCATTATGAAGAGACTCTGAGAAGAGGAGCAGGAACGCAGAAAGATGAGGAGAACAACAACAGCGGTTCTCCGTAACAATGAGAATAATCAATGAGAAAACTGAAAATGCGGAAGACCTGAACAGCTGAGGCCGCCCCCACGAATTAATGCTTAGCGGCTGTTCCGCAGGGGCAACGAGAGGCCAATGACGATGAGGTTAGTGTTTTAGTCGGTACGTCCAGTACAGTCCGACACACGGGTATATAATAGCTACGTTGCATAACGCATTTCCCCCCACCATACAAAAAAAAAACATCCACACACACATCCATACAGACATTTTCTAAAATCATGTGATACAATCTTCTACCACCTCTAATCATGTTTCTAGATCGATTTAAAGAAACTTAAACTTTTACTATTATAAAGCTTCCTCTCGGAGGAAGCAAAAAAAGTCGTAAATTATTGAAAACATGTAGAATGGATAAATATATTTCTTATTTAAACTATATACTATAGATGTAGCGTTACATTCGTTTGGAGGAAGCTACGTGCCAATATATTGGCAGCGGTTTTTTTTTGCATTTCTTCGAGCCAGTGACTCGGCATTTCGGTCATCACCGCCCATTTCTTGTGCATTTCGAACCAGGCGCCCCCAACGTCACTGCTTTGTTGTGCATGTGCTCGATCTATTATCCGCGATCTACTGTATCGACCGCTGTCGCTTACCGAGTGTGCACACGCAATTGGCTCCCGAGCCTAACTCTCTTAGGGCCGGCGCGGGCCTCGAGCTTATCACGTCTGTAATCTGCTACTGTATGTTCGCGAGAGAGTGCCCTGTCAGTTACAAGCGCATTGTGTGAAATGGTCCGAACCTCACTTGCTGTAGAGCCTGTGAGCGCTACTTCCACTCTGCGTGTCTGTCCTTATCTGATCCGTTGCAGCACTGCAACAAGTGCTATAGCCCAGCTATCACTGCCTGGCCCGAAGGAGTTAGCTCAGTCGACCATACCCACCGCCGTCCAGCTCACTGTGAAGAGGGGGGCCTCGACTCCCTCGCCCTCTGTCGTATCTGTATCTAAGTCTCACGACCCAAGCCTCGCTAACGTTACATTACCGGCTCTACAGTTAGGTGCAGAGGAGATGGATCAAGGAAACACTGGTGATGCAGCTGCCTCGATTTCTGAACAGGCTGGCGACGAGAGACTGAGAGAGGTACTGAGGGAGGCACCCCCATATATGCAATATTTTTATGAAATGCTGAGCAAATGAAACCTCACTCAAGCTGAGGATGTGGTCATTTGGCCGACACCACGCGCGTCTTAAACGGCCTTGCTTCTCGCGTCGATGCAGTGGAGCAGAACCAGCAGGCTCTAACCGCTCAGCTCAACACTGACCTAACTGCACTGCCAGCAGATATTGTGCGTGCCACCACTGCCAATGACGAGGCCATTAAGCGGCAACGCGCACTGGAGTACCCGCGCGAAATCATGATAGGAGGCATCCCCCAGCCGTTGTACACGAATCCATGCAACGCGCTGCGGCTCTTTTGACTGCCCTCAAACTCGAGCTATATGTACCTCACGTCATTGGCTGGTGCCTGTGGAATCTACCAGCTCCTGCAGTGCAAAATAAAGAGGCTGCAATTGCGCGCGCTTGTCCTTACGCTGTCTTCCTCGGCCGTTCAAGACAACATTCTTCGAAAGACTCCAAGCCTAAAAGGACTGGGCTGACAGGCTATTTTTGGGGCTGGAGGCGCGATAAAACTTTTTGTTAACGCGCTGTGGCCCGACCCTGTCCACAAACTCTTGAAGCGCGTACTAGGCATCTACAAAACGCTTGGCCATCACCGGCCCACTGTGAAAAATCTAACCGTCTTCATGCACCCGACAAGGAATGGCCCTCATATCCCGATCCTCAGCGAAGCCGATTTTGAAGCGCTGACCAAGCCGCCGTCCTGCCGGCTGCCCAACCGCGCCCCCCACCGCTGCATGCACCCAAAACCTTCGTAGCTGGCCATATCAATGTAAACGGCCTATTCCCTACTCATTTTTCCCCCCTCGAGGCCAAGGTTTCCGAGACTCACTTTGATGCTATAGCAATTACCGAAACCAAAATAAGCCCACATGCTAATGACTCGCACCTTGCCCTCGACGGATTTAATTCTTTTCAAATTGATAGAGAGGGAATGGATGATGGCGGAGCACAGTGGGACACAACAGCTCAAAAGTCTAATAAATTCGGCTTCCGCGAATTTTGTAAATAAAATTTTCTGGTAAAGAGGATTCTCATTGTTTTGAAATTGTCTAGCAATCACCGTTTCCCTCAGAATTGCATTATCATTTTTGAATTTGATTGCGAGTAAGTTTTTCTGATCTGTTGGGAAAATTAATATAAATCAATAATGTAACGTGCGATCGCGTTAGAAAAATAGCAATAATATTGTATGTGTATATTAGGTCGTCCATTATTTCCAGAATTAAAAATTCCTAAAAATGCGCATTGAATTTAAAAAATTTTGCCAAAAAATTAAGAAAAACGTTCAGCAGCAAAACTTTGAAATTTTGACAATTTTCCCGACAGATCAGAAAAACTTACTCGCAATCATATTCAAAAATGATAATACGATTCCGAGGGAAACGGCGATTACTAGATAATTTCAAATCGAAGACAATTCTCTTCACCAGACAATTGTTTTTACAAAATTTGGGTGAAGCTGAATTTATTAGAATTTTGGGCTGTTTTGTCCCACTATGGCGGCGTAGGCCTCTGCGTCCGCGACATTTTTAGCGAGAAAGTTTTGGCTGGCTCCGATGCACTTTACAACAATACTCCGGAATTTATTATTTGTGAATTGCGAAAAGGCCAGTTCAAGCTTCTCCGTGCGGCTATCTACCGGCGATGCCACGCTGCATATCCCCACCATTTCTTCAACTGCCTTTCAACCTATCTACCACACTTCAATTCCACCATAGTAACAGGCGACTTCAACATCAATATGGCCACGCCCACTGTCCCAGCAGCCGTCTAACTGCAAGATTATCTCGACACTAATTCCCTCCACCTTGTCCCCTCCAATCCCATTCACCACCAAAACTGGCGCGGCTCACACACGTGGATTGACCTCTTTATTGTAAAGGTTAGTGACAGCGTCCTTGCACTTACTAAGTCGAACGCCCCTTTTATTGCGGGGCACGACTTTGTTGAGCTCCGGCTAAATTGCAGTATGCCTGCCACAGTCATGAAAACAGTCGCACTGCGTAACCTTAAGAAGTTCAGTTCTGAGCAGCTAAACTAGAGCCTCCACTAGCACCCTTCCCCTATAAATTCATTTGCACCTCTCCCTCTGAACACGTTCATCACAACCACACCCATTTTTGAACTTGCGCTAGGACCTTGTCCTGTCGACATCGGAAAGGCTGAGCGTGCGCTCACCCGCGCCATTGTAACTGCATACGACGCAGCGGGCCCTCTTTGAACTGTAACGCTTTCATCACGCCGAAAACCATGGGTTAACTCCCAAATCAGGGCACTGATGAAGGCACGCGACCGTGCTTATAGAACCGCGCGCGAATCACAAACCCCGAGCGACCTGACTCGCTTCCGACAGCTCCGCTCCGAAGTGTGCAATGCACTCGACAGCGCCAAAAATAAGCATATCGTGACTTGCTTAGCAGAAGCGCCAACTGAGGAAGTGAAATGGCGCGAGCTCTTCGACTGCGCATTACTTATTCGAGCCCGCCGGATCCACTACTTCGCTTCGATGCTCCTACCTTGAATGCTTTGCGAGAATGGTAAATCGGCACCCACCTGTCACCGAAGCAGACTTTGAGAGTGCACCCGGTGAATCTCTCACGAGGTACCTTCAATGCCGCTTTGACTTCCGTCCAATGACAGAGCGCGAGGTGACCGAAGCCCTACAGAGATGCTCTTCCAAAGCCATGGAATGCGATGGGCTACCAGTCCCTTTACTCAAATTGGCTTCGCCAGCTATCACCACGCACGTCACAAGGCTTTTCAACGCAAGCTTAGAGCATGCTGTTCCCAGCTGAATAGAAAAAGGCCCTGATTCGTCCACTTGCCAAATCGAAAACTATCAGCCAACCCTCTTAAACGAGAACTATTGCGCAGTTCCCTGAGCTCTCGAAACTGCTTAAGCGCCTGGTCCACGACCAGATCCAAGGCTATCTTGAGGCGCACATAATTGTACATCCTCGCCAAGCACAGCACGCAAACCGCGCTTTTGGGTGTGTTCGATCACATATACCAAGCGATAAATGACAGAATGCTCACCTTTCTGATACTTTTTTATTTCTCCAAGGCCTTGGACACGATTCCCCACTCTATACTGCTTGTGAAGTTGTACGTCGTAACGTCTCTAACAGAGTACTGCGGTGGTTCTTCAAATACCTAGCGGATCGCCTTCAGTCAGTAGTCGACGATGGTGGTAATATTTCTGACTGGCTGAATGTGGCCTCGGGGGTCCCTCAGGGCAGCGTTCTGTGGCTCCTATTCTTTACCATTTACATAAATGACCTGCCATCTCCCATACGCTATGCCAAAGTGAGGATCTTTGCAAACAACACGCAGCTCTATCTACACTTTTTCCCGGCTAATTTTGAACAGGCATTTAAGCAGATCAACCGAGGCGCAGAAGCGGTCACAGATTGGGCTAGAGCGAACGACCTGCTCCTAAACCCGAATAAAACCAAGGTACTGATCGTGGGGAGCGAGTTCTACGTGAATGAGATAGACCTCCAATCTGCTCCGCACATCACGATTGATGGTCACGCGCTCCCATACGCAGTGGAAGCAAAGAGTCTAGACATCACCTTCACTCACACGCTCGACTGGGAGGTGCAAACAAAGCTGTTAGCACGGGCGGTGTTTGGTACGCGGCAGTCACTCTGCTTCTTCCGACATCCCCTGAAAAAAGACCTACGTAAGCACCTAGTCGAGAGCCTTGTGTTCCCTCGCTTCGACTACGTGTGCCCAGTGTACCATCACCTTGACAAAACGCGCGTAAAAAAGCTCGGGACTGCTCTCAATGCCTGTGTCCGCTTTGCTGTGGGGAATATCCCCTTCCGAGAACATATACACGTATCGACTTGGCCTTCGTTGGCTATCAGCGCGTAGACGACGAGAGTACTTCGTTTGCCTGCAGGCCTTCTGTGTTATTTCAAATGGCTACCCGTCCTACCTCATTGATCGATTCAATTAACGGGCTGGCGCCGATCTTGATGTACGCCACTCAGCTAGGCCTCCACCGCGTACTTTTTATCTGCCGTCTAGACGCATCGTTTGCTTTAGAGGCTATGGAGCTCATCAGCTCGCTACAAGAGCACATCAACTTCTCCCCCTCGAACGCCTAGTCTCTTAAGCGCTCGCTGCGCGCAATACTTTTTAATCGCGATATAGCGGACTGGACGAAGCGAGTCTAAGGTGAGCGCCTCCCGCCTTCTCTACTTTTCAGCTCAGCGGGACAAGCGAACCCGCCGAGAGCGAGGCTGTAGCCTGCGACGAAAATCGCGCTATTGCGGTGCTAGCCACTGCATTATAAATTTGTTATTTAGTTATCTTTTGTTATTTTTTATTCTTTGTTATTTTTATTATTACTGCTATTTTCCCCCACCTTATTTTTAGTTGCCTCTCATCTCCGTCATTCATAATTTCAACACCCACTGTTCGCTAAATTCACTCATTATCATTATCATTTTTTGCTTTTTCATCTGTTTTTACTCTACGCCTCGCTCTGTTTTTACTCATCTTACGCTGTTATCTTTCATACCTTGTACTTTTTTGTAATTACTGTAATTTCTGGAAGCGACACACGGGGTCATACTCCAAGGCGTCAATAAACGACTAATCAATCAATCAATCCCTCTCGCACTTTTTCGGTCCCTCTCGCTCCCTCTTGCTATTTCTCGGCTCCTCTCGCTCTCTCTCTCGTTGCGTCTCGCCACCACACAGACCTTTTCACTCGCTCTCGTTACCATTCGGCCACTCTCGCTCTTTTTGGGTCCCTCCCATTCTTTCTCGCTCTCTCTTGCCATAACAGGGCCCCTCTCGCTCTCTCTCGCTATAACTCGGTCACCGTCACTCTATCACGCACTATTACTCGCTCACTCTCGCTTCCTCTCGCTGTCAGTCGGTCCCTCTAGCTTTTACTTTTATGAATATCGCTTACTCTCTTAATCTTTTCGCGCGTTTTATCACTTATTCTATTTCTCTCTATTGCTCTCTCACTATTTCTCTTTCCTCTCCTCAAAATTTTTTTGAACCTACCATCACTTACTATGCTTGTGATGCTCCACTAAATTTTCTATTACTCATAATTGATGTAAATATCAATTTTATAACTTTAACAAGTAAATAATTAACAAGTCTTACGGTTTCCGCAAGCATTTAATAAAATCTTTCAATTGATTTAAGTTTTAAATATTACTTTTCAATCCCAGCATTTAAGGAATAATAAAATATAAATATTAACATAAAAATTGTATGTTGATTTGTATGGGTGGTGACTTATTAATAAAATTACGGTGTTTGACAAAGGAAAAATTAACTTTTCCAGACTTTATTGATGATATCTTACCCAATGCATTGAATGCTTTCAAAATTAATTGTTTCACTGTGCTTGAAACTTTTTTATTTCTTGATCAGTTTTATTTTATGTTGATTTGTAAGGGTTCAATCTGAACATTGTAGTCTGTAAAATGAATTCTGAAATATGAATGTAAATACTAAGAGTTGGCAATCATCAATTACGCCTTTGCTCTTTAATGTACTATTTCGAACCTAAGGAGCACAAATCGACAACTGATGAATGATGAGCGGGCGCCATACGTTCAATTTGTGACCTGAGGCGAAAATTGAATTTGATTAAAAATTTCAGCCCTGTACAAAAATTAAAAAATTATATGGCTTGCGTGGTAAATCTTCAATTTTGTGCAAAAATAGTATATTATGATACTAAAAGGCCTCTTTTTTGCACGGAGTAAGATTAGCGCCCGAGCGAAGCGAGGGCGCTAAACGCCGTGCAATAAAGAGCCACATAGTCACGAGTATCGTAAAGAATTTTATAGCACTGCCTGCCCTAAGCCCACTGTCACGCCTATCCGTGCCCAAAGTAGTAATTTTTTGCACGGTGCAAAAAAGGACTACTTTAGTCACAGATAGGCGTGACAGTGGGCTTAGGGCAGGCAGTGCTATAAATACTTTTTTTAACACATGAATGAAACGGGCCTTTTTTATGTTTGAATATCACGTAGAAAGTCATCTATTATGCGTGATTCCTGCGGGAGAGAAAATTTGTTTTCGAAAAAATAAATTGTTTTGTTTTGTTTTATTTTGGTTTTTGAGAAAATGAATTTTTGCGGCCTTTATAGAGGCCGCGAAATACTCAATGTAACTCAATGTAATCCGATTAGTATTTCGCGACTTTCATATGGGACGCGAAATAGTATATTGTGCAACAAGGGGGGGAAAATGAGCTATTTCTAGCGAGGGTGAGGAGACATAGACGAGTGCTGAAAACACCTCACCCGAGTCTGAAATAGCTTTTCTTCCCGTGTTACACACCGTACTTTTTTTAACGAAGGCAGGGCATTTCGAGTCGTACACAACGCAGAAATTTTCATTTCTCACTTAAAACAAGTGAGAAATGGAAATTTCTCACTAGTTTCACCAAATACGCTCGAAATCCGAAATTTTCTCTCCTACTTTCACACAAGAGAAAGGCCCTATTTCATGTCTGAGTTAAGAAAATTCATTTTTGTAACTCATGCACGATTTTCGTAATTTTTTAGACCTAAAAAGAGGTCTTAAAGTAACTTTTTTTGAACCGATTGTATCAAGAAATTCTATTTTTGGCCAGCAGGCAAATACCGTATAATCGAAAAAAACTTAATCCACTATAAATCCTATAAATTTGTGGATGCATGTTTTTTATGACTTTTCTATTCAAAAATAAACACAGCATGCTATTTTTATTTATAAATCAATTTAGTCTTGCTTTTTAGGCTCAAAAACCCCGAAAATCAATACATGAGTCACAAAAAATATGGTGTTTACCTAGGCTTAGTGGGCCTTTTAACCTCGTGTGTTTGCAAACTCCACACTCGGTCTAAAAAGGCCCACTTTTTGCCCTAGGTACAAAATATACTATTTACGGTCTTCGGAAAAAAGTATAAACTACCATGGACCTATATTGCATTGTTCTTGATGAGTGCGAGCTTTGGTGCATAATATACTATTTTTGTCTAGTGGACCGAAAGAATCACTTCCGCTACCAGCTCTCAATCGCAAATGTTATATTTTCGGTCTCACTAGGCAAAAAAATTGTATAAGCACCATGGGAGAATATATATAAAAAGTTCGTCTCATGTACTCGTTAAAAAAATAAAATACGGTGTGTAACACGGGAAGAAGAGCAATTTCAGACTCGGCTGAGGTGTTTTCAGCACTTGTATCCGTCTCGGACGCCTTCGGCAAACCCTCGCTTGAAATGTCTTATTTACTGCCCTAGTTGCACAATATTGTTACGTACTCATCATTTAAATTAGATTACTCTAATCAGTGATTTTTTCGACATACATGCGAAATTTTACAACGTTGCATTTTCATCCGTTGTATAAGGGATATCGTGACATAGTAGGTGACCGACGGTCAAAAAGACAACGCGTACAATTTTACAATATCAGAATTTCACAATGCTACAATTTAAACGTGTATAAGTCAAAGTGTTTCTTAATAAGATGACCCCAGATTACCGCTCACTATCATCTGTAACTCAATTAGCCGTTAAATAAATACAGCGAAACGCGCCACGCGCATCAGTAATCGTGCAAAAATCGCAAGCTCCATACCACTACAATCGACAAAAGGAATAGCAAATATTTTTAGCCAATACGAGCCAATTAATTCGCAAAATCAACGCGTAGTTATAATAAATCAATCGAATAAATCGAATCCAACATTTGTAATCCTAATAGCAATTCTGTAAAATTTTATTGTAAAATTTACAACTAAAAAAATAGTGCAATTAATTGGACATCAGCTTATTCACTTCGAGAAACAACACCAACAGCATAAAGGCAAATAAACCAAAATATAATTAACAATGAAATATAAGAATAAATTCCTCGGCGCTCAAAACTTAACACTATTAATTCAAATTAACAGTTTTCCTCACCCCCACTGGGGTACTCTTAAAGGTGCGATGAGGTTTTTTGTTATTTTATTTAGATTTTATATATGAAAAATGTTTGTTTCTTTTATACCACAAAACATTACTTCATACCATAAAATTTTTAAATTTTCTCAATCATTAGGTCTCGAGAAAAAAATAGAATACTTAAAAAACTTTTTCGTTCTGTTGAGATAATTTCTATTATTATTACTATTTTTGATAATTATTGTTATTCTTTCATAATTAACAAAAAGAATGAACATCATCCAAAAATAGATTTTGTTGGGGCTTCAAAAGTTGATTTTTTTTTATTTAAGGCGGTCTTACACCTAGCCTTCATGGTCAAAACTAGCTGAGAAAAATAAAAAAATTCAGTTTTGGCATTATACAATATACATACTATAAATATACACTATTTGTTATTAACTGGCCCAAGACTTCACCTATAGACGAATTTTTCTTAGAGGTATAGCATTTTTAATATTTTGCCATTGGTGTAACTTTTTAAAAATACGATTTGGTGAATTTTCATGGGAGAGGGCCTGAATTACTTGAAATCTATTCAACTATGGCAGGAAGAGTTGCAAATATTAAAAATATTTCATTAAATAATTATAAAATGCTAAAAACCACTTGTTATTCATTAATTTTATGAATTTTTATGTTTTTTTTTTTGTTGATTCTTTTACAACTTTAAAATTGTTTAATAAAATGTTTTTAATATTTCCAACTCTTCCTGCCATAGTTGCATAAATTTCAAGTAATTCAGGCTCTCTCCCATGAAAATTCACCGAATCGTTTTACAAAAAGTTACTTCAATGGCAAAATATGAAAAATGCTATATCTCTGAGAAAAATTGGTCTACACATGAAGTCACAGGCCATTTTGTTAGAAATAGTGTATATTTATAGCATGTATATTGTATATTGCTTGAACTACAGTTTTTAATTTTTTTTAGCTGATTTTGATCTTAGAGGCCATTAGTTGTAAGACCGCCTTAAATTTTTATAGAACAGTCTTGAAAATGTTGGAAAGTCAGTTAATATTTTCTTATCTTTTAACTAATCTCAGGGTATATTTTCAATAATTTTCATATGCTAATTGGTACTTTTTATAACTGAGAACATAAAATTCAACTTTAATGCCTTTTTAGCGTGCCTACAGTACCTCATTTTTTCACTAGTGCGTCAAATGTTTACTTTATGCACTCGGTGCATGAGATGTGTGTAACTGTACGCAATCGTGAAAAAAATTCGGATACTTCACCTACATGCTGATTAGGGATCTAACGTAGAGTTTTGCGCGTGTTGTTACAAAAATTGTCAATTGATACAAATGATAAGCACTAAACTTCATTTGAAGGTTCCAGCAATTGTATGACAATGCCTTATTTTTAATCTGTTTTCCGGAGGTCATGGAATGTCCTGGCTAGCTTATCCAAACTAAATTTATTATTGAATCATATTAATCATAAAGCATCCACATAAATAATATCATGGTTTTTATGTATTTTGAGCTCCTAAACTTAAATATAATTTATTTACTTTCCGTACTAGGCCAGAAAGTAACATTTTACGGCAGCAGGATGAATACTATTTTTGTTATACTTGCTATGCGGCCTGTTTTGTGGCCGTAAAGTAGGTACTAAACGGGCACAAATCGATGGCGTGTTAGAAAAGGTGACATCTCTGAATCCGATTAGAAACGGTACCAATTCGGAAACCTGTTCGAAAAGGTACTAACTGGATGGTAGGTCTTTTTTATTTAACTTTAAGAAGTCAAATCAAGGAAAAAAAAATTTATGTTTTTTTTTATGAGATATATTTTTGCTTCCTCCTAGCGGAAGCTTTGTAATAGTAAAATTTTAAGTTTCTCTAAATCACTCTTGAAACATGATTAAAGGTTTTAGAAGTTTTTACCACATGATTTTAGAAAATGTCTGTATGGATCTGCGTGTGCGTGTGTGTTTCTTTTTCTAAAGAGGTGGAGAATGCTTTTTACGCACCATGTCAAGAGCTACTCGGAGCTCTCCCTTTGTGGGGCTCGCCAAGTTGTTGGTGCAACTTGTCCGGTCAGATGGATAGACGAGATCTCATTGTATTATAGCAGGACCCCTACTCACTAAACTCCAACCTCTTTGTCTCTCATAAGCCTAAAAGAAATCTACCGCGGAACTGCCGCTAGGTATTACTTCGCGGGGGAGGCATTAGCTAATTTGCTCTTCCATCTTGCTGTCGTTCCCTACATCCCCCAACCGATGTTAGTTGGTTGGAGCTTCAGGATAGGTTGCTTCCTTCTCTTCCTCTGTGTTATCGTCTTCTTCTTGCTGCATCGTCCAGTCGCCTTCCTCTTACTGCATCGTCCGGTCATCTTCTTCTGTGTTCTTTCTCCATCACGGAGAATTCAACCCATCTACTCCTATTGGGGAGTATCCGCATGTGTGAGGGCACCTTGTTATCCTATAGATAGTCTCACCTCCAGAGCCTACGTTTCTCTGCATCGGTGAGGGAGATTGGGCTCAGCCAAACCATTTACGTTCCTCTGCATCAGTGTAGGGAGCCTTCTATACCATAGCCTGGCGCCCCGCATCTATCATTCGCTGTTCTCTCCTCATCTTCTCTTCTTTCTATAGCTCTTGGATGACTTCCCTGGCGAAGTCCGTTGCGGCACTCCATGCCTTCTCTGACGTGAACATCTGTCAAACCAGATTCTCTGGTGTGATCGCCGTGACAAGTGTTTTTTCGAGTTTTCGTCTTTGGGTGTTAAATCTACGCCATGTGAAAAACACATACCTTGTGTGCTCCTCTAGTCCATGACAGTTGGTCACTCTGAGAGTCTTCGTGCTTATACTTGTATAAGTATTCTCGGAAACACGCATGTCCAGTCAGCATCTGTGTCAGGTAGTATCTGGGATGTCTGTGTTTACGGTTTAGCCATTCCGCTATCTGCGCGACGAGCTGGTGGGTCCATCTTCCCCTTTCGGAGCTGACCCACTGTGCCTGCCAGCGTTAAAGGTTTTTCTGTCTTTCTCTTTTCCTACAGTCATCTGCATCTGACTGCCTTTGGCTTCTGTGCTGATATATCCTCCTATGTTCCTCGGCCAGGATCTCGATTGGTAGTAGCCCTGAGATTACGAGTACACCGTCTCTGGAGACGGACCTAAACGCACAGATAACTCTCAGCGCCATTTGCCGGCCTACTGGGTATATCCTTCTTTGACACTCCGGCAGCTGTAAAGCACTTGCCCAAATGGCAATACCGTACGTCAGTATTGATGTGACTACTGACGCTAGGAGGGCTCGTCTTCTTGGTTTGGGCCCCACGACATTTGGCATGACGCGGGATAGCGCTCCTCCAACTGCTGCTGCTTTAGAGCTGGCATGCCCGGCTTGATCCTTGAAGTTGAGGCGCGCATCTATCGTTACACCTAGATAGCGGATAGATGGTTTTGACTTAATTTCGTACTCACCGACTTGTAGTGTGATCGTTTCGCGTGTCTTCATGCTAGTTATAAGCGTGATGTCTGTCTTATGCTAAGCTATCTTGAGTCCTGATTCGTTCATCCAACCAGCATACTTGCTGAATGTCACGTTGAACGGATTTTTAATATCCTCAAGATACTTGCCTACAATTATAAGAGCAACATCATCCGCAAATGCAACGAGCGTTACCATTTTTGGGATCGTCAGCTTTAATAGGCCGTTGTACATGATTATCCATAAAAGCGGCCCCAGGACCGAGCCTTGCGACACTTCTCCAGTGACTTTATCTACCTTGAGTCCATCCTCTGTGTCATATAGCTGGATTCTGTCCGTGAAGTAGCTAGCTATTAACTTTTGTAGGTACTTTAGAGTACCGAACTGGTCGAGTGCTTCCATGATTCGGTCTCACCTCACGGAGTTCAACGCGTTCTGCATGTCCAACGTCACTACTGCGCAGTATTGCTTCTCATCATTTTTCAATCTAGTCCCTGAGATCGTATCCTTCGCGATTTTAACTACTATGTTAATGGCGTCTACAGTTGACCTTCATTTGCGAAATCCGTACTGTCTGTCTGACAGGAGGATCTTCCCGCCGAATCAAGCATGCAGAGTGGACGATATGCTGGTGGTTCGTCCAGTGGCTTTTTGCCCTTTGAGAGGAGGACGAGCCGCTGCAGTTTCCACTTGGCAGGAAAATAGCTCTCTTTTAGACACCTATTGTACATGTGGAGAAACATTTCCGGTGCTATCTTTATTGCCTTTTTCAGGGCAATGTTTGGGATGCCATCAGGCTGGGGTGCCTTCTTGTTTCCCATTCTTGAACAAGCCGACTTGAGTTCCTCTAGTGCTATCGGTGGTACCGGCTCTACTGTGTTGAGATCGCCGATCTGCAGGTCGGTTTGCTACGGGAAAAGATTTGTGACGATCCTTTCTAGCAGCACCGGGAATGTGGTTGAAGACATAGACCGGGGTTTCATCTTTTTCATCACTACTTTGTAAGGGCGAGTGAATATCGTTAGTGCACCTGGAAATTTTATGTCCTGCCTGACCACACTTGAGACAGAGGCTGGATCTGTTGATCTCACTGGGGCAGTTGATCGCAATGTGACCTGAGTTTCAGCATTTGAAGCACTTTCTCGGTCTGTCTACTTCTTTAACTGGACAGTGAACTAGTCCGATTCAGATTCTTCTACATTCGCCTATAACTTTACGGGCTACCTCCTCTGGCAATCTGACCAATGCAACCTGGGTCCACTTGTAGGTTGGTCGCAGTGCCCTTATCGAATTTCTCGGTACTACAATGTCGCTTCCTACTGCCATCTGAAGAGCTGCTTTGACCTCATGTTCCGTGGTTGTCTCCTCCAGGTCTCTTATGGAGAGCTCTACCACCTGGGATCTTCCAGATACCTCCGCCTCATTGCCCAATACGCTGGCCACCTTTCTTTATAGGAGTTCCAGCTTGTATCCGCTTTTCTTATTGGTCCTTCGTACCTTGTCAATGGTGTCTCCAGCTCATCTTCTCGGAGTCCTTCTTTGACCTTTGACCTTCCTTAATATATCAGCGTATGATGCGTTATCACTGGTACTGTTAAGAAGTGCCTTCGGTAGCGTTTTATTTTTCCACTGTTTAGGAGGGTTTCTTCATTTTCTTTTTCCCACTTCTTCTTCCCCGTAGCCGGCTTCCACTCCATTTCCTAGTGTTTCTTCTGAGATTTCTCCTTCTGTGTTTGTTCCTTTCCGGGAGCTGTGCCACTACCTGTGGAGCTTTTCTTTCTAGGGACGCTTTCTTTGTGGCTTGCGCTTCATCTGTCGAAAGCGGGGAGCGCTCCTTCCTCTTTGGAAGAAGGCTCTTCCAGACTGTCTCTCCTGGCTTCTGGAATAACTCTTTCCGGATGCTGTTGAGTTGCTGGACTCTCTGGTTTACTCTCTGGATAGCTCTCAGTCGAGTTCGTTGGACAAAATGATTGGTCAATAAATTTCAGAGATATATGAGGTTAAAATTTTTTTAACCTTTTTTTCAAATCGTAATTTCTCGAGAACGGCTCTATGTATCTCAATGGTGTGGGTAGCATTCGAATGAGAATTAAAATTCCTATATTTAGAAAAAAATTATTTTTCTAGCTATCACGGTTCTTTAGTTATCAACAAAAACAAAAAATGTGTTTTTTTAAAGCTTATAACTCCTTAATAATGATGTTATCTTCTTTTAAAAAAAATGCTGGATGAAATCTGTCATCACTATAAAACTGTTTTGATTGCTTGTTGTAGACTCATTTGATTGGTCTATATAGTATAGGCCCCAAAATATAATATATCTGAATTTTCAAGATTGAATTCTTGAGTTTAAGTATCCAAAACTGCTGAATAATTA
>JAPYZO010006980.1:0-10780 GCA_030522905.1 Torymus flavipes | reverse complement strand
TAACACACGCAGATACTTCCGCGAAAAGAATTGGTCTGCTCGTTCAGTAGCGAATTTTTTTCAGTCTAGCTATCACTGGGCCCGTATTAACTGTCCGCAAAACATTGAATATGTCTTATACATAATATTTCGATCTTTTTTATGAGACGAAAATTGCGATAGTAAATAATGACAGCTCAAATTCAGCAGAATGAAGCAGAGATACATTGGGTATACTTTTACAACTATGGAAATACTAGCTGTTCCATTTCTTAACTGTAGCTGTATTAGTAAGCATTTTAAGTTAATATCTGCAAATTAGATATATAAAAAAGGTTTATGTAACAACGATTTACAAACGATTAGAAAATACTTTTTCTCTGACATTTCGCTAAAACTTTACGATCGAGGAATTCACTATATTCTGGAAATCAAAGAAATAAATACTACTAAACAAACGGCATATCGTGCGATGTTCAGTTGTGTCAACAAAGTTCTTATGAGGTGAAACAAAAAATCGAAGGCACATAAATAAAAGCAGAGCGCGATTTTGACAAATCCGAATAAGTAGAAGACCCGAGTAAATACTAAGAGAACAGAACCGAGAAAGAAATTTTTCAATCCTATTTTCAAGAAAAATAAAACTTACATCGAGTCTATACTGCCTGAGCTTTTGCAGGCTCGCGTCGAGCTGTGTCTGCAGGACGACCATTGGGTGGGCTATCGTCTCGATCTCTTCAGATGCACTAAAAAATTATACACAATCCGTGAGAGCTAATGATGTACGTACTGCCAGTCGGACAGCAAAGCGGCGAATGAAGAGAGACCGGCCGCCAGGGACTGCAGGGAGGGTAAGTAGGTAGGTGTAAGTAGAAAACTGGCCCGCTTTGCGTATAAACACGACCTCAGCGCCTCGCGCGCGATTCTCCACTGTTTTCTTTTCTGCACGTGCTCGAGTCGCGGGCGCTCATGCCTCATGCTTACTGACAACTAAGTAACAAGTGACTGAACTCTGAAGTGCGACATTTCATCTCTCCCTCTCCAGACCCGATTCCCCAGTCCTTATAGTGAAAACTTATAAGTTTTATACATATACGGGTATACGGATCAGTAACATCAGTGCGCAGATTATAATTTTAGTCTTACAGAATTATTTACGTTAATTTTTTGTAATTTATAATTAAAACAATTTTTATTTGCTAATAGATAATTGTTAATTTATATCAGCTTTTAATATTATTTCACTTGTGGAGATCATTGTTACAGAAGAAATATTAAAAATTACTAACTACAAGCAAAATTGATATGCAGATTTAAGTAAATGGGTATTGTCTCACAAGATGACTGTTAAAAATTTAACTTTGGATTATTTAAGATCTATGAATTTAACACTGTATTTTCCTAGCAATAACATACAGTTTCAGTCACTGAGTTCTCTAAAGAAGGACTTTTTTTATTCAACTGAAAATGAACCTGATTTATTGGCTGCTATTCTAAGCACAGATGTTGGTGCAAAGCTTAACAATATCGAATATGCATCTTTTCAGAGTATAAAATCAAAGCCATTTGAGAATTTGAAAACTAGACATAAGTCTATGAATTTCTTGAAAATTTTTTTACAAAGGAAAAATTTTTTTCAAAAATGTAGAAAAGTTAATGGCCAAATTGTTTGTCATTATATAGAAAACAAAAAATGTGAAAACCAAATTCATCCTGCTCACATTCGTGAAGGATTGCAAACAATTTTGTACAAAGTGATATCACAAGAGCTTATTGGCAACAATAGAAATAAGAAAAAAATTTTAAAAAGTTTCCACAACTTTATCTTGACTGCAAAGACTGAGCCTTTTTCCCTATTTAATTTAATAACAGGATTAAATGTATGTATTTTTCATACATAATTTGTACTTATTTATATTTTATTATTATACTTATTAACATGTTCATTTTTTGAATGTCATTAGATATCATCCATTAAATGGCTAAGTACTATAAGAGATGAACTAACAAAATATGTTCTTGTAGCCAAATTTGTGAAATGGCTATTTCAATATTTGATATTAATTACATGTTATCGATTTCATATAAAATACCTTAAAGGAGAAAGAATTTTTATTTTTATTGAGAATTGGAATCAGCAGAAGAGACTTTATCTAAAAAAAATGAATAATAAAATGGCACTTGAACCTGTTAATAAAATCTGTGTTAATAACAAACTTAAAAACAAACTTTTTTTAATTCCAAAACGGGATGGTGTTAGGTCCATTATAAAATCAAGGTAAAAGAACATTAAAATTTTTAAATGTCCCAATACTTTAAAATAAATTCTTTCCATTTGCTGAAATTTATAGGTATACAGATGCAGAGAAGGATGAAATGAGAAAGATAATAAGTATTTTAAAATACTTATATGATATGCATTTGAGTACTACAAATGATTGTTTTAATGACAAATACTTAGAAATTGTTAAACAAAAAAATTATTCTAGATTCAATCAAATATATGTTACATCAGCAGATATTTCTGATGCCTATGGCTCAATAAGGCCAGGTAGTTAAAAATAATAAGTATCAAAATTTGTAATATTTTTTATTACATCGAACCTAAAGATTTTCTTACATAATGAAATGAGACCATAGTTTTCTTAATATTATATTTTTCTGTTTAGCTAAATTATTTCATATAATAAAAGTACTATTTACGAAGTTACCAGATAATTTAATTCTTCAATGGTACATATCAAGAAATATAAAAAAATACAAATTTGGAAATTTTAATGTCAACTTTTTAAAACTTGAAAATACAACAAATAAATTTCAAGTTATTGAAAAATGTTTTATTCTTCAGAAACTAAAAGAATGTATCTATAATATCAAAGTATGAACTTTCCAAAATATTATTTATTTTTCTAATTTTTTTTCTAATTACTGTGTCAGAACATTAAAATTTTTTAGGTCATCATTGATAGTAAAGTATACAATTTATGTAAAGGGGTAGGTCAAGGACTAATGTTATCAGCTGTATTATGTAACATTTATTATGCACACATGCAAAAAAAATACTTTTCAATTTTTAATAAATCTGGATATCTTTTTACTTATGTCGATGATAGTATTTATGTAACTTCGAATTTGGCTTTTGCAACACAGTAAGTAAATCTAAATATAAAAAAAATGATTTTTATAAATAGCCCAGGCTGACGAGACTAGATTATGATATTCCCATGTATTTTGATCCACTAAAGCAGTATATGACCTAACTTCTGATACATATGAAATGATTTTTCCTTCTTTGAGATATAATAACTGAAAATTTTGATTTGTTATTTCTCGAAGAAGAAAAATCGTATTTTGATGATTTAAAATGGTATGTGTAACAGATAACTAGTACTCTATGATACCACTGACAAAATAATTAAAAAACATTTGGTGACATTGCTATAAACACATCTCAAAATTTTTAAAGTGAACGATATTTTAAAATCCTGCTGCCCAGTACCAAAACTGAGGTCATGTTCTTCTTCAGTGGGTCAAAATACATTGGAAAATCATTATAGTCTATTGTGCATACAACTTATTTTATTTTCCAGGACTGTGCAATGAATAAAAGATAATTATTAATTTATATGCATAATAAACAATATCTTACTTCAATTTTAGATACAAAAGTAGAATTAAACAGGGTATTCCAGAATACAACTGTTGGTATAATGAATTCAAATTAAAAAGTAATTTGAATTGTAATGCTACAAAAAAGCAAAACCATATTAAATACTTAGGATGGAATATTGATCCTGATTCTTTAGAAATAAAACCTTATTACAGTACACCTCGATATTCCACAAATTTCACAACAGTTAATAATTTGTGAGTAAATCAAATTGCATATTCATTTTGAAATTATAATAGACATAACATTTAAATATTATTTAATAAATTCATATAGAACATTAATTAACAAATTACAAACTTTGACATCATTAAAACTTAATAAGCTCATCCTCTGTAAAGAATTAAACAGTGAACAGCAAATATTTGAAAATATCAAAATTATTTCATCACAACAAGCTGAACGTTGTTATTCAATTATCAATTCATTAGTTCAAAAAAATAACAATTACAATTGGTCAATAAAAATAATTGAAAAAGTTCATTTCAAAATCCTTATAAAGGTTGACAAGTTGACAAATTGGAGTGAGTAAAGTACTTTGCGAATATATTAATAAGTTATCATAAGTTAAGTATAATACTTTTTTAGGTGAAATTGAAAAAAAAAACCATAGAAAAAAATTGCAACTGATTATTTTGAAGACTTTTTATCGCGTTTTCAGCAAACAAAATAACATATTTTTACCCTTCAATAGTGAATTAAAGAAATTACTAAAAATATGTAAAAGAAAAAATAAAATATAATTTGATTATTTTCTGTTTTTTTAATACCTGTACTATTTATTTCATTTACATATATTAATGTTTTACCTAGCTGAATTTCTTTGCTGGGAAAGTCATATTTGAATAAAGTAATAAAAATGATTAAAATTAGATAAACTTATAAAAAGTAGTTTTAAATTATAAGAACACTTTAATACGCAAGTATATTTGTATAAAGCCATACAAATTATAAAAATTAGATAAGTACTTATAAATATACCCTAGTGATAAAACTGAAGGTATTACTCATGTCAAAATCTCACCTGTCTGTTTGAGAAATACAAACTCGCATGAGATTTTGTATGCAGACTTGGAAAACATTTTTATAAAAAAATTAAAATAAAGAGACGGGATAAAAATATAAAAGACGGGGAGGATTTGGGGAAATAAAATTTAGAACGATTAAGGTGGTTAGGATCTCGAAAAAAACGTCATCCCAGTGGCGCAAATGGTAGCATAGCTGCCTGGTAATATGCAGAAGGTTGTCGGTTCGATCCTGACCTGGGCCGTGATATTTTTGTTCTCATTTGTTATCCTTTACGTTTACCTACCCTAATTCCCTTATCCTTTAAAAATTCTTGACTGCACTTTAAAAATTATTATAATATTGTGCATAATTCTTGACTGCTAATTAAATATCGTTTCAAATAGCTTCTAAAAATCCAAAGATATATCTAAACACATTTAAAGAAAAAATTGATTGATAAGTTAGTTATCTTCCTTATCTATCATCTTTCGCCCTGAATAGTCATTAGATTCACTTATTAAATAAATTAAAATACATTTTTTCTGCATTTTAGAAGGAATACCTATAATCTATATGTACAACCACCTTAAAGATAAAACAGACAATTTTTTTAACTAACTTTTAGTGCTATTCTGGTTTTTAAGTCAGGTAAGATCTCACGTGAGTTTTTTCAGTAGGGTAGTAGTTTCAAATTGTTAGTACAATTAATTACATCTAGATATCCAAGATATATGTTATATTTGTCAATCATACCAATCATAAAAATTAGATAAAAACTTATAAGTAGCAATTTGAAATTGTAAGTACAATTAATATATCTAGATATATAAGTATATTTGTAATTAAACTAAATATCTATTTAAAAATAAACTTTACAAAAATGATTAAATAAATAAAAGTAGCTATTATATTTTAATAACTTATTTTAATAACTTATGAGCTCTCTTATATTTTGTATTATATAGATTTCTTCAATAATTTTTATTAAGTTTTTGTTATACTATAGCCATCTCTAAGTGCGCTTCGTGCACCGTAATTTTAGCAAAACGTCGCGTCGCTTTTGTTTTTGCAACCTAGCAACCCATTACTCCCACCAACCAAATCACGAATAAATTGATATCATAACAAATACCATCATTTTTTTGAGATAGGAGATAAGTAGACTTATTGAATGAAATAATATTGATTCAATAAAACAGTATCACCTTGGTAACACACTTCCCAAATATCGATTAACTTTCTGATCATTAAGTGTAAGTGACTTCTATAATCCCCAGCCATTTTGTTCAAAACTTTAATATGCCAAATGACATAAATAAATATTTGTTGATACAATTTTATGGATTTAATGAGAATATCATAGCACCAACTTTTGTCTCAAGTTCAAAAGGAGTTGAAAGTTTTGATAATGTTACAGATTTAGAATTTTTAAGCACCAAACATTTACTTTCTTTTGATGAAACAGAAAAAAATCTGGTTTGTATTGTATGCTAGATTAAAAAGCTAATATTACTACCTAATTCGTTTTCAAATATTCTTTAGAATATGGAAGAATTAGAAGAAGTAAGTGATGAAAGCAATGAAAATGATTTATTGAAATCATCTCACAATTTGACAATAGAAGACCTTATGCAGAAAAATGAAACAAGTACTTCGAATTATTAACAGTTTTAATGTGACTAATGTATAAGATTTTGATGAATTTCAAAGTGATCAAAACAAAATTTTAATAATATACTAAATTAATACATTCATTAATAGTAGAAATATTTTTATCATTTACAATTTTTACAATATATCATGAAAAAACTGAATGTTTTCAATAATTTATTGAACCCATGGGTGGGTCGCACGGCACTGAAAGTGTTAATATCTAATTTATATTTATTTTTAATGGATTAATAAAAATATATTAAAAAATGAAAATAAATGTTACAGTTAAAATTGCACAAAATTTTTCGATTGAAACTGACATTATTGACGACTTAAAAGACGATAAAAAAGTACCAACAAAAATTTTTACCAGACTGGAGGATACATTTACCAAGGCATTAGCCAAGTTATCTGAGAATGAACCTCAAGGTAATGCTAATTCAATTGAAGATAATACAAGTTCAACTTCCAATATTGCGATGAAGACAAAAAAATTATGGTGTCAAAAGACTGTATGTACGAAAGAAAATATACTTACATCTACAAACATATTTTTAAAGTTCAATGGAATGTATCTAGATATAAACAACACTGGGATTTACACCTTTCCTATCAATATATTAAAACAACTTTCTGATTTGCAGGTAACTTATTAAATGAAATAGACATAGTTTTAAATCTTTTTACATATCATGTTATATTATATATTCAACTTTTATTATATTTTCTATTTTTTGTTTTAAATTCAATTATAGATGTTGTATCTAGATTCCAATAATTTAATGGAAATGCCTGCTGATTTTTTTACAACGTTAAAACTTTTAAAATGGTTGGACATAAGGAACAATCAATTAACATCCATACCAACAAGTATCAAAGGTCACATGCATCTGGAGACCCTTTTATTGCAAGGAAATAAAATAGAAATATTACCATTATCATTTGGTATAAAATAAATTGTTAAGAATTCTTTTTGGTCCTAGGCCATCAAATTTATTCATTTTATATTTTCGTTAGTCAGGGCCCTGAAAGCTGTCTGAGTGTGCCAAATTTTTTTAAGAGGTCTCCACGGTAATCAAACGGTTTTTTATGTATTTTGAGTCGTAGAATTCGAATTTCATGGTTTCAAGGTAAGTATAAAAATTGTTAGATTTCATGAAAACACGCAAAAAACGTGCAAAAATGTTCAGTTATGCATTAAATTATTAAATAAAAAAAACCTTGACAACTTTTCCGCCTCGAAACCATGAAATTTGGATTCTACGCCTCAAAATACATAAAAAAACCGTTCTGTTACCGCGGCAACCTCCTACAATAAAAATGGACAATTGAGCACACTCAGACCCCTCAGCGCCCGGACTATGTGGAGCGAATATTATTTTTTGTCATGCTGTCCATGAAGTACATAACTACTTTTATTTGATATAAAAATAGTAGTAACCCTTGTGGTTTTGATTCCATTATGGGGAATAAGGAGATATAATAATAATAATAATAATATATAATATGCGCGGCGCTACGCTGTCGCGTTATGATTACTTGTAGACCCCGTCGCTGATTGGCTAATATTGAAATATTAACCAATGAGTTTTGTGCTCTACAAGTATAATCAATGCGACAGCGTACCGCCGCGTTGTGTCACGCAGCGCTTATGCACGCACGAAGAGAAGCGGCCGCACGGCTCGGCGCCGTGCGCTAATAAATTAGAATTTATAAAATTAATAATATAACGATAAAAAAAACATAGTTTATTCTTTCTTTTAGTTTGTTTATTTGTGAATTATTTATAAATATTTATAAAGTCAAAAGTATTCATAAATATTATAAATATCAAAATTATTTATAAATATTCAAAAGTCAAAAAGTAGAAATGGAACATGTTGTTGAACAATGAACCTCGCAACGGGAAAAACCACGGCCATTAAAATAATAGTAGTAGTAGTAGGGCAAGGGGCGACGCGGCGGAATATCAACAAGGAATATACGTGAGCATGATTCTCTAGAACTTTTAATTTTTACAATATATAGTAACATATCTTATGGTTCTTGGATATTTAATATTTAGCTATCTAAGTCAAGCAAATATTTATAAAATTCTCTTCTAGTAACAGGTTCCACTACATAGAACTCACTTTTAAACAAGGATAAGCTCATGGGAAATCGGAAAAGGCCTAAATTTAGAGATTTTGTTAAATATTCGAAATATGTTATCTGATTGAATGTGCCTACCTTTAAAAAAAAGTAGACCTCTACTGAAAAACTTCACATGAAAACTATGTGGAAAACACATGGGATCCGTATGGGACTCGGCGCGGATACGAATAGAGCCGGCACGGATACGGCTGTCGGACATCCGGCAATCACACGGAAAAATCACGTGAGAGCTCACGTGAGAATCATATCATTTGATATCGATGGCTGAGAGGAAGAAGGCGCCATTTCGGTTCGAGCAGCGAAGAAGGCGCTATCTTGGCGCGAGCTCTGAAGAAGGCGCCCCGTTGAAAATATCCAGCTGGAATTTCTGCTGTACCTTCTTTTTTGGACAAACTCCGAGTGGCCTACTAGCTGGAATTCCAGGTGGATATCCAGCTGGAATTCCAGGTAAATCTGGGATTTCAGTTGGCTCTATTGAATATCCAGCTGGAATTCCAGGTAAATCTGGGATTTCAGTTGGCTCTATTGAAAATGTTTAGGTGGATATCTATAACTAAATTCTGTTAATATTTATTGAAGTTATATTACATCTTTCTCAAATAGAAAGACTTTGTCCAAAGTCTAAACGAGAGAAGATAAGCTTTGAAATTATGTAAAGACATTCCAAAAACGAGGCTCGCCTCGTTAAGGGGAGTTTACTCCAGCTCGCCGCCTAGCGGCAGAGAGTGCGAGCGCCCTAACGCATCGAAGTTGAGGAAGCAGTCAAGCAGCCGAGAGCCGAGAAGACAGCGGCTGCTTCCCCCACTCTGCTGCGTACGAGGGCGCTGGCAACCTCTGCCGCTAGGCGGCGAGCTGGAGTAAACTCCCCTTACTAAGTAATTAATGCCAAGGGTAGATAAGCACAACTTTTCCAATGTCATTAGAATGTCGAACCACGAGGCCAGTCTCGTTTTTGGAATGTCTTTACGTAATTGCAAGGCTTAGCTTCTCTATATTAACAGAATTTAGTTATAGATATCCACCTAAACATTTTCAATAGAGCCAACTGAAATCCCAGATTTACCTGGAATTCCAGCTGGATATCCACCTGAGAACCCAGCTGGAATTTCAGCTAGTAGGCCACTCGGAGTTTGTCCAAAAAATGGAGGTACAGCTGGCATTCCAGCTGAATATTTTCAACGGGGCGTTATCTCGGCTCAAGCAGCGAAGAAGGCGCTATCTCAGCGTGATTTTTTTTTTCTTGAATTTTGTAGTGGCAGTCCTACGCGCTCATATGTGTCCCACGGCGAGTGGCAAACGTCGTCTACCGGAATATTTTTTCCAAACTTGAGACCAGGGATTCAAAATTTATAATTAGTTGATAGCAAATTAACAACTAAAATTTTAGTTTATAATTAAACCGGCTTTGATTAATAACTAAATTTTAGTTACAACTACAATTTAGTTTTTAGTTAGCTACCCGGCGTTAACTTATAACTTTTAGTTCTTACTCGAACGAAATACCTACAACTAATAACTTTTAGTTCCTGGTTGAATGGCTCCTGGTAAGGAGAGCACTTTCGCTGAAAACAGTAAATGAGCAGTCTTAGGGTTTTGAGTAAGCACTTTCGAGGTAGGCACTTTTTAGCAATCTATTAAATTTGTGGGCCTTTTTGAGTTCAATACAAGCCTTATTTTTTACTCAAAATTTGGTTTCATAAAAAAATTTACGTTTTTGAGCCTTTGGGTCCAAAGTCGGGAATCATTCATTAAACGTGCATTATTGTAGATGGGTAGTAAATCTATAGCATATGATTATGATTCAGTATTAATATTAAGGCCCCAACAATTTTTAGGGCCTAAAAACTAAGGATGCAATCAATGAAGATAAGAAACATTTCTACGAAAAAGGAATTTTGAGGCCCAAGCAAAACTTTTGAAGCCTTGATATTAATACTGTTGACTAAAATATAATCATATGCTATAGATTCACTACCCATATGCAATAACGCATTTTATTGGGCCCAAAAACGTAAATTTTTCGCTGAAACTGAATTTGGCGTAAAAAAATAGGTCTTCCTGTTGATCAAAATGAATTTATGCCTCAAAAAGGCCCAAAAGTTTAGTAGGTCCCAAAAAAGTCCCTACTACCTTATAGCTCATTGAAAACCCTAAAACTTTCTCATTTACTGTTTTCAGCGAAAATGGACTCCTGGCGCACAGTGGGGTATTTTGCCTTTTTTTTTCAAAATTAAATATTTTTGCAACCAAAAGGGCTACAAGGACGTTCAAGGTCGCATTTGAAAGCTGAGGTAATGCTGATTACAGGAAAATTAC
>JAPYZO010006973.1:0-14766 GCA_030522905.1 Torymus flavipes | reverse complement strand
AAAGTTTGAACTCTTAAAATTATATATTGGCTTTGTTATTAAAGAATTAATACAATAGCTTTTTTTTCAGGTTCAACCATGGCTTGTCCCCTTAATGCAACGAGTCACTGCTTTACGTAACCGGACCCGGCAATTGACCCATCCTATTGTGAGCTTAAGAGGTTTAATCAGCTTTATTATTGCTGTTACCGTCAGAAGGACACTGGCTGTTTGGGTATCACTACCAGAGGCCCTGAGTCTGATATTCTCAGTGGTCACTATACCGAGGTCAATAACTTAAGTAATCGCCTATGCTAGCTCTTTCGCTACTGTTGCTTCGTCCAGATCTTTGATATCGATTTTTTCCGTGTGGGACAACGTTTGTACTATCGCTGACCCTGTAAGGATGTACGAGACCAACGTCTGCATTTCATGGCTCAAGATGCTAGACTTGTCCATTTCCAAGAGCCACTCTCCGGCTTTGATGCACGTGATGCGCGTGACTCTCTTAGGGCCTTTAATATAGAGGCTCCTTTGAGAATTCCTAGGAAGTCGAGGTACGTGGGTTTACCTCACTTCTTTATTTTGAAAGCATCAGGTTAAGTAGTTCTCAGCCCAGTTGTGCTGTGCGTCTACGCTGCTTTCTCCTTGACATCATTCTTGGACCTCCCAGCTTTTTTATGTATGCCCCTTTTAACTACCGTCGTCCAGTCAGGGTCTTTTGGCTAACTTCCTATCGGTGTCGTGGTAAGACGATTCGCCTTTCACCTTTTTTATTTCAGTGTTTCGGTGGTGCTCTTCATTCACGCTCACTGTTTTCCTGTATAGCTTTCCCTTTGTGGAGCTGGCAGTATTCTCAAGCTTTGGGCTCTGCTGTACATTGATGAGCTCCTTGAGAGCCCTATTAATGGACCTCGCCATGTTCTTCAGCTATGTATGAATGTTTTTCTTGTTCAAGATGAAATTCATCAGAGACTCTAGCTTTCTTATTAGTGCCTAGAAGGCTGCTGCCTCTGCATTAGCCTGGCTGGCCTCTTGTCGTTCGCTTGTCGTTTGGGATGCTGTAAGGGGGATCACCCTTTCTACAGCAGTCTGGTGAGTCACAACGTACTTCTGCCCTCCTCGCCTCTCAAAATCCGTAGGGCCTGCACCGAACACCGGGGCTTTGACTTGAAGGGAATCGGTGGCGAGATTTTCCTTATTCTTAAGGATACCCACTTGGGGTAAAGTGTTTTCTCGCAAATTTACTATAGTTGATTTATTATTCGGGGTGCCTTCTCCTATATCATTGGTCCACCCCGGATATTTTACTTCCCCGGTGCCTTTCATATCTGACGAGCTTTCCCCTATCCGCCACCTGGGGAGACGCCTGATACGAGACTAGCATGTTTTTTTCTGTTTTTTTTTACTCGATCTTTCTTAATACATTCTTGATACCTTCTTAATACGTATACTAAGACCACTCTGCTGATGTTCTGTAGTACTTAGAGCCTCTTCCCAACTGCAATTCCCTCCGCGGGAACCGCCGGGGCCATTAGGCATTACTTCGCCGAGGGCAGTCGCAGCCTTAGCGATTCCTTCTGTTGCTGGCTCCTCTTTTCTCTTGTTCTTTTCTGGTAGAGTTCAGACTCTCTATGATAGTTGTTGCTAGAGCGGTCACCACGTCCAGTCCATCATGCGAGGCGAGTAGGCATCTTGTGGTGGCCTCAGGGGGTAGCGGCCCATCCCATGTAGCCCTGTACCGCTCTCTTTTTTCTTTCTTCTCTCGTCACTCTGCGCTTTCATACACGCAAACGCGCTTTCCAGGGAGCTCGGAAGCACCCGGCCTTCAAACACTAAGTTCCATCGATGTTGCCACTCCTCGCTGGTTCTGGATGACCAACGGTCGCGTCTTAGCCTATGGAACAATTCAACCGCTTCGATACTCCGTTTTACACGGTGCCATTGGATTCTTTCTTTCGCTATTAGGTCTACTGGAGGTATCCCAGCGATTACCGCGAGAGCAGCACCGCAAACGGTACGGTAGGTACGAGCCAACTTTAGTGCTACTGTCCTGCAGACCCTTTGGCATGTTGTTCCATAGCTTGCGTTCTCGCTTTGGGCATCAGACCAGGTCGGAGCTCCGTATAGAGTCACGTAGTCACCGCCAAGCGAAAGCGTCCGCTGGAGCTGTTTAGGCCCTCTTATGTTTGATTTTCTTTAAACGACAGCCGCGAATTCAGGATTATCCCGAGATATTTCAGAGTGTCCGTCGTTTTTTCCTTCGTATGTATGTATGTGTGTGTGTACGCGTGCGTGGTGGCGCGGAATGTGTATGTGTGTGTACGTGCGTGGTGTGTGTGTATGCGTGTGTGTGCTATGTGTACGAGCGTGGTGTGTGTATGTGTATGTTGTCCCAACAGTGGCGTTCGGGATCTGTCCGTCAATGTTTCAACAAACAGTTGTTTTCTTGCTCGATTCGAAGTGAGAGGTAAGTATGTTATTTCTTCTCTTTCTCTCGGTCTCGCCCCTTCTTCGCATATATGGGTCACTTCCTTTTATTCCTGATTATAGTCTGTAAGGTAGAGTCTCTAGGTTTTTACAAGTTTTTTACCAAGATGAACGATCTCTGACCAACTTTGCGCTGCATCTGGTCAAAGCTTGGGTCAAAGTTTACGAACAAGAAGAGCAATTATTAGCTGTCTGAAGTGCAAACGTCCACTGTATAAATAAAATGTGCTAATGTTTCCAAGCTGCCATCTGAGGGTTACGCCAGTTAGCAGTCTTCTCTTGATGCAATAAATCTAAATATCAGTAAAAGTATAGATGGGGAGCGCAAGAACAAGCACGAAAAGAGTACATCAGCTGTGATGCAGCCACTACACGCATCAAAATCTGCGCACCAGGTTACGGTCGTGAACGTACCGCCAGGTCACTTGTCCGGTTGCTGCCATAAAGGTAACTACCACCAACACAGTAAACTACATACTTTCACACCAGCCAATATAAATGGCCAATGATGTAATACCTCCAGAAATAATTATCAGCGTTACTCTGTTTTTACTATGCATCACTATTTACGTTTATATTACGATACATATTACATCCGTGGTCAAATTTGCAACATTCGAAAATAATATAACTTTGTTCCTGGAACATAAACATATTAACACTAGCAAATTATTTATTTAAAATACCTAAAATTAACTCTATAATTTTGCAATGATAACCTGATTTAGGTTCTCCAAACCCCAAGAAATAATCTTTCAAAACCAAAAAATCCTTGATCTTACCTTTTATAACAAACTAGTCATCTCTAAGCGTGCTTCGCACGCCGTAAATATTGTTTTCTAACCTAGAAACCAATCAATCAAATCACGAATAAAATGATATCATAACAAATCTATCATTTTTTAAAGATAGGATTATGTCGGATGCCACATATTAAAAACATAAAAGATCAATATTATAAAAGAATATATATTTTACATACTTACATAGAATATTTACATACTTGAATTAGAAAAGAATATATATTTTACATACTTATATAGCCTTGAATCTTGATATCATCAAAATTGGACTATGGATGCATCTTGGCCTGGTTTATGGTTCAGCAAGGGAGAGTACTCTAAAAACACTTGAACTAATAATCAACACTTCTACAACAATCCCTACTCAAGCTTTTAGAGCAAATCCAACTATTAATTGGTAAGTGTTTTATTACTAAAACTATAAAGAACTGAATTCTACGATATACAGCCGAAGTATTTTTGTTGCCCTCAGGACGCAAAATGACTTTTCGCGGCCCGCATGGAGGCCGCGAAATACTAATGTAAGGCCATTTAATACATTTAGTATTGTGCAACTTTCACGTGGGACGCGAAAATTCATTTTGCGGCCTTCGGACAAAAAAATAGTACATACTACCATGGACGCATATTGTATCATTCTCGCTCGTATGACTTTGGCATACATTGGCGATACATTTTGCGTCCTTACTGCATAATGTACTACTCTTTCCAAATAATCAAAATTCTAATTCTGTTAAACTCAACACAGCCAATCGTCCTAATGAGAAAACAAAATGCAAACACCCGTTTAATATGATACTATATTAATATATGAAACAAGTAGAAATTCCATCTCTAAATATTCTCGCGTATGAAATGACAAACGAGGCCTTGCTACTCCTGGGTTCCAAAACCACCCATGTCCATTTCGAATAAGTGTGAGAATCGAGTGATCGAACATTCGATTTTCACATCTATTCAAAATGGACTTGGTAGCTTTTGGAACCTAACACCTCAAACTTTTACCCATGAAATAATTATCTCTTAAGGGGATGCCATAATCGTACCATTACCGACGGAGCAATCGACACAGTTTATAGCTTATTAAAAATAAAATATGTAGAATCACAAAAAATCAAGAGCCCATTGCCCTGTGGTTTTGAACTTCTATCATCCAGTAAAAGTTTGAAGTCGAAATATGAAGTGGTTTTACAAAAACTTTGAATGAAACTGAATTTTTTTTTTCAAAATTTTTGCGAAAACCATTTGATATTTCGACTTCAAACTTTTACTGGATGGTAGAACGTTCGAAACCACAGGGCAATGTGCTCTTTATTTTTTGTGATAGGACAAAGATCACTCACTCATCAACATCTCATTGCCAAAACTTCAACACCAGAATATGAATAATGTAAAGCACCAATCCTCGTGAAAAGAAGACATTTTCTGAGATGTTAAGTACTTACAGTGCAAAAATGCAATTATATGTTACTTTGCACTGATAGATGCCATCAAATCTCGATTCAGCTTCACCTGTTAATGTAGTTATCACCTAAAACGATTTAATTCAATTTCTTTTTCAAACTCACAGCAAAATTAATTTAGATAGTGATAAGTATAAATTTTAAACTTGAGCGATTTACCATTTACTTTCTAAGATATACTCGTTCAAACTTTGGCCTTCTTCACATAATTAGCATTGCGGTTAATTTGATAAAAGAACATCGCTACTTAATGTGTCATGAAATTTATCGCTGTAAGTTAAATAAATTCGAAAAAAAAATTAAACTTTGCCAATAGCTTCCTCAAACTGAATTTACTGATTCTTTTAATTAATTTTTACTTCTAATATTTAATATTTTATTTTGTACGGTGAGACTATGTTAAATGATCTGTGACTTTTTATTTTTATCCTTTCTATTTTTATCATTAAAAAGCAATTATTATTATACAATATTTTGTATATTATTCTGCATACAGAGAATTCATAGTATATAAACAGTATTCGTTCTAAATATTAAATCTTAATATCCTTGGTTGTAATGCACCTATTTTTTGAGCAACGAACTCGAGCTGAAGATATGTAAAAGCTACATCTGAGCTAAATTTCAAGACGATTGGATCATTTTTGCTCTTGTTATCGTGCCAAAACAAAAAAGCAAGTTTTTTCTAAAATAATTTTTTTCTAAAAAACAAATGAAGATAATCTCTTGAAATTTTAACCAAATATAGTTTTTAATGAGTTTAATAAGTGGTTAAAGTTTCAAGTTTATAAATAAAATATTTTTTGAGAAATTAATTTATGAAATATGAAAACGTTTTCATTAATAACAAATGACAGAGTGAAGATAATTTCAATTTTATAAAAGGAAAATATAGGTAATACCTTTCAAGAAAAGTTCACAATATTATGTAATAATGGCTAAAAGATTAAAATTAAAAAAACTTTCAATTCAAAATCGTTTTTTGGTTATAAAAAAAAGAAAATCAATTAAAACTCAAATTCATCAGGTTATACCGAGTTTTGAAACACACACACACACACACACACACACACACACACACACACACACACACACACACACACATACACACATACATCCAAGGAAAAGAATTCTTAAAATCATCAAATATACACTTTTTAAATATTTTTTGTGTCGAAATTTTTTTTCATCGTTACAAAGCTTCCTCTACGAGGAAGCAAAATATATCTATGCAAAATTGTTATTTTATTTATAAGTAAGATATTAAAATGAACTATTTGACTCCAAAATTTAATCAGTTCTAATTTAGGACATATCTAAGATGATGTAAAATTTCAGCTCATTACATACATCTGTTTAAGAGTTGTGGTGCCGACAAAATTTGATTACATACATATAACGTATACACACACGTACATACATGAATACATACATACCTATATTTTTTTAAACCAAATACTCTGGCTTAGGAACATTAAAAATATCGAAATTTCTCAAAATCATTGATTTGAAAATTTTTACCGTTACAAAGCTTTCTCTTTGAGAGAGCAAAATTACATTTTTCTATGTAAAGGAGCCGACGATGAACTCAAGCCACGAAGCCATTCGAAAATTGACTTATTAGCAACATTGATGTCCCTCTAAACGGTTACGTATGAGATTACGATGGAGCAAATTAAATGCATAAGTCGCCTAAGAAATATAGGATGACCGAGACGCGAACTTGTGACAGTAGCAAAACAGGAAATTGGCCGTGATTGCTTTTCTGGATTCATCAAAAACCAACTTGTACTTTCTATTCGAGAGCCAAAAGTCACCAGTCTTGCACGAGTCATGAGTTTCAAATACACAGACTGTGAATCTACTTTATGATAATTTATGGAGAACATATTACAACAGATTCATAACTGTACAAAAACCAAATAGAATTTATTACACGTTGCGAAAAAAAAACATATTGGTTCAATAACATGTCAAGAAAGCGGTATGTTGACATATATAATATTAATTGCTAATAAATTATTTCAATTAAACTTATAAAATTTTCAGGAGAATTCATTTCAATGGATGCAACTGTTTCAGCATCCGGGTGTATCATCCACCAGCTTGAAGCTTCTTTATATTTCTACGAGTAAGGTGACAAGAAGAAATGTCTCACATGAGTCACGAAGCTACTAATTATGTTTACTAAATCAAATAGATTTATCATATCTACATACCTCTCACAAGTTGCAACATAGCTGACATTTCTGAAATTCTAACTGAAATCTTTTGAACCGTTTTCATTAATTATTCGAGCTGATTTCCGAGTTAGTGGTATTCACCCATTTAATAAACAAGTTTTTAAGGAATCAGACTTTACACCCAATTTTATTGTTAATCATTAAAATCCAAAGGGAAGTAACAGTAACAATCAAAATGAAATTGAAAATGATAAAAAGCATGTTTTACCAGAGATAACTCGATCTCCATGTAGATCGATAAGGGATTTAGTCTGTAGATCAACAAGGGTCGATATGCGCGGAGACGCACGTTAATGAGTCAGTCGCTTGCTGCTGAACTCTAACCGATTCGACAAGACGTTTGCATTTTTCCGCTCTACCTATATTATAGTTCTATTATAATAGTCACTAAATAGTTTAGATGAATAGAAAGAACTTAGACGAATAAAGAGTTAAACATTATTTAGAACATTTATACTGTATGTTGTTTTGAAAACCTTAAAGTTAACTCTGTTCATTCGGGAGTCCATTACACATATTAGAGTTGGAGTGAAAAATTATTATAAATGAAGTATTCACGATCGTCCTGGTCTCTCCTTACTAGTAGTTTTGACCAGTAGTTTTGATAGTAGTTAAGTCAGTATTTTTTCTGTAATGGAAAGAGTATATAAGTATGTATATAAATTAGCTGCATGAGTAACTTTTAAACTAATTAAAAAATAAAAAAGAAATTAAAAAACTATTTGAGACTCTTTAATTTCATGAAATTTTGTGAACTTACAAATGAATCGTTCCATTCATCAAACTTCATTCAAGATGTATAAAATGAGTTGTCAACCGTGAAAATGCATGGATGTAAACGTAAAGTATAAAATTTTTTAACAGCTTTGAAAAATCTACAAGAAATCTAATTCTGCCGTATCTATAAAATTTATGAATAGTTTTCCTTTGGTACCGAACTCCGTCGGAAGATGTGGAATACTACAGTGTTAAGTTTCATGTAGGTTCATTGATTTTTATTTTCGTTATCGCTCGACGGTGAAAATGTATTTTCTCAGATACCTTTTTACTTTTAATCAAATATAAATAGCATCATACAATTGCAATTTCTTTTTTTTATTAAATTCATAAAAATTTCGTTAAGATTAATGTATATATTTTTCGAAAACTAAATTATAAAAGAATTACATATTTAGTTAATGTTTTAAAACTCATTTTATAGACAAACACACAACATACGCACAGACACGAAGAAAATTTTGCGCCAATAGTCTTAAAAAATATTTATAGATATTTCTTATCCAAAAAATTTCGTCGTTCTAAAACTTTCTCTTTGAGAAAACAATCAAATTATAAATATTCAGAGAACATTTTAAGTGTTACATTATAGTTTTTTACGTTGACATCAGTAATTAAGTGTATCATCAGCTGCTTCACTTCTGTGTGCTATTCATATGTTGCTCTTATCTCGACATTTCAATCAGACAAGAAAAGTAAGCCATATACGATTTTTTTATCATATTAAATTATTTGATTTTATTGTTTTATTATATTGTTCCTTTATTTATCAACTATCAAATGCTGTATATACCTTTCGCCTCGCTATTGACACAAATTACTGGTTCAGCCGTGTAGAACAGCAGTTACTCACTTTGAAATTGCGAAATACTGGTAAGCAAAAGAGAGGTACGATGAAGGACGCACACGTGAATACGCGCCACCGGTGATAAACTCCTCATCGTTAGACTGCATGTAGCTTTAATTCATTTAGTTCGATTTCGGACTCCAGACGTGGTTGACGTGCATCGGAGTCATAGACTTTTGGAATGTAGATGCTACTGCTACTTATTGTTTCATCAATTATCTTATTCCGATATACATTCCGGGAGCCTACTACAAGATTACTGTTGATTATTTTCAAGTTGAGGGCGTGTTCTACGTTATAGTGAATGCTGAGTTTAAGTGCTGTAGTGAAGATTTTGACTGAATAATAAGTGGGATCTATACATATTTTTATAAACAAAAATAACATCTCTTCAAGAAAAATAAAGGTAATGGTGGGTCATGGTTCATAATAATTCCTGTGACTGAGCAACTAATTTCACTTTAGAGGAAAATCAATTTACTATTATCAGGTTTCTATTCTAATATTACTTATTTATAAATGATTTTTTTTGTAAATTTATGAAATGTTTCTATTTTTAAGTCTAAATATAGTTTAAAATCATGTTTTATTTTCATTCAATTTAGAATGTAACCAAACTAAAATTACCTAAGAGTGCCAATACGACATATAAATTTTTCTGTAAAAGTTAATTTTATCAATCTCCTTGCCAAAAATTTGATACTTTTACTTAAATAATTAATAGTAACTCATGAAATATAGCTAAATTTATATTAATAAGTATAAAAATAACGCAACTAAGAAAATACGTGCCAAAGGAGTAGCTTTATATCTTTCGGGAAAATAATAATCCAAAATCAATATTTTTTTTTCTACCAATGTATTAATTAATTGTATAAGATTTAAAGAGTGAACGTAAACATACAAAAATATGAACAAAATATTAAGGTACTTAGTAAAAATATGAAGTAGTATTACTTACTATTATTTACTCGTGTATTTTTAAATATAATCATATTTTAAATATTAGCAAAATGTCAGAGTTTTGAATAAGGATAATGAAATATTAGCAAAACTACGTAATTGATTTTGAGAATTATATGCATTAAAGGTATTTGCATACCTACATGAAAAAGACGAGAAATGAAGAAGTCGAATAGAAAAATAGAACAAGAAATTACAAAAAAGAAAATTAAACAATAAACATACAAATTAACAATAAACCTAATAAACATTTCAATCAGGTCTTTCAACAATGAAATATCGTAGTGATTAGTTCACAAAATTCATAGAAAAATATGCTTCTGATTTCGTATCGTCATACATCTTTTTTTTCAATAGTTAAGGAAGTTTAGTCTTTGCAATGAGTACTATTCGAAGAAGGTGTTAAACTTTCAATAAATATTTTAAAATAAGTTTTGTTCTATACACCATTTAGACGTGATAATTATTTTTCTCTGAATTAATTTCTAATATCTTCTATTTATATTAGAAGAAATAAACAATGTAGGTGATTCACAGAACATAATACTTAAATATTACCATCAAGAGAGGTTTTGCGACAGAAAGTAGGTTAACAGAAGTTAGCCTTGTTGAATTGTATGCATAAAAAGTACGAAATATGCTTTTCCTTCAATTTCTTCGACAAATAAAAGATGAAATAAGCGGTCAATAACAAAAGACTCAGGGCTTTGTAAAGGGAAAGAGAAAGGTTTAACCATGTATAAATGTTTATAGAGATTGGTACCCGCCAAAAAATGATTCGTATATACTTGCATATGTTTATATATCCTTATAATATAGAACTATATACAATATATATGAATTTTGTTTTTATGTAACTAGATATAAAAATAAGCAAGATTGTAGTTATTTATATTTAATTATATAGAAGTACAAATTTCTCTAACACCATGCACAACCATGTATCGTTACATGACTCGATATAATTTTGTATGGGGTCCAAGCACCTCAATTAGAAACATGATCTTAGGTTGAATTCATGATTATGCATAATGCGTGATTATATATCATCGTGTGAAATTTTATACATCAATACACAATTATATGATATATATAATTATACATATATAAATATCTATGACCATACATATTTATGCACAGTTATATAGAGACATAAGTCATCTATATTTATAGTTCTACATGAGAATACATATATAAGTATATATGCAAATCATTTTTTCGCGGGTAACTTACGGTTTTGTACTTTTTTTCATAAAAATTTATAAAATTAATTTTTATCATTCTATGTCTACAAAATAATGGAGTGTCTAGGTCAGGTAGTCTGGATTTAACGTTTTAATTAATTCAAATAGTTACTTTTATAATAATTATACAGAGACAGGACAATGTTGTATATATATTATGAAGTTGATTATCACAAATTAAAAAAATCCATGTAGTATTAATAATTGTTAAATTATTGAATTGTCTCTTTAATTTTAGTATTAATAGAAATATTTTAAGGGCAATATAAGATTGTTGGTAATGAAAATATAAAATCTATTGAAAAATTGTGAGTTTGTATAAATCTAATAAAATTATATAATTACAAAATTATAATGGCTTTAAATGAAGAATTATTGGTAAATGGACTTATTGTTTGGAGAAAATTTGAAACTGACGAAATCAGATAGTCAAAAAAGCAAGAGTATTTACAACTGATGTTTTGTAAGAGCAAGCGTTTTTGTGATTGTACCTTGAATATCCGAGAAATCTATTTCTTTACCCTGAGAAAAAAATATACTTAGTATATTTTCACATAAAAGAACTATATCGAATATAGTATTATTTGACTACGACCTTATTTTATAGTACTGTTTACATTCAAGATTATGGTCAAGATAGCTAGAAATATGTTATTGGGTACTATATTATATAGCAAAATTTGAAATATCAAAGAAATTCGAATGGAAATATTATATTATACTAAATACATATAGTAAGCTTTACTGAAAATTTAGTTACGTGTACAATAATTGAGTTACTATAATTGTTTAGCCGTTTGAATTATATGAACATATTTATTATCAACATATTATAGTCCACTACAAAACCACCACACAATAGTCCACTTTACAAAAAAACATAGTTAAAGCAATAAAATTTCGATACCTTCTTAACTTATTTAGGGCACTTTAGAAGATTTTCGATTTTGCAATTGAACGATGATTAAATTATCTATATTAATTTAATATTATTTTTCTGTTTGAAATTATTATTGATTATACTATTATATAGATGCGTGAACAGAAAATAGATTTTGAAAATGTAATTATCACAAAGAGGCGTACGCTATTATGACGTTGGAATATAAATGTTATCTATTTGTAGATAAGAAAAATGGTATGTTTACAGAAAAAAATATATCTCTCATTGTTTCTCAAAATTATTTTCCTGATAATGAAAAAACATAAAGAACAGAAAAAATACAGTAATATAGTAATAGTTAACATTTTTTGTCAAATTTGGTAGTCTTCTAAACTTTAAACTATAGAGTAGAAAACCACACTGAGGAAAAATATAGTATATTTTCACATAAAAGTACTGTAAAATATAGTTTTATTTGCTATAATTATATTTTATAGTGACACAAACAACAAAATTATGATGAAGATAACTATAAATATGTTATTGGTTACTATATTTTATAGTTAAATTTCAAATATCAAAGAAATTTGAAAAGAAATACATAATCTCTTATCTTAAAAAAGTAGTGAGCGAAAGTGAAGCCAAAATGAGACGTTTGTGATTGGTTAAGCTCGACCAAAAAAAACTTGTGATTGGTTGATGCTGACATTATTGACACGAGGCTATTATGCTTGAGAATTAAGCTGATTGACTAAAACTAAATTGTGTATAAAAAGATCTCTGCCGTAGTCTAATTGCGTATAAGACAATGTACCGTGTTTTATTGCAGTGTCATATTAGTACATTATGATACGTGCGACTTAAGTGGCCCATTATTGCACGACGTGAAGTTAGCGCCCGAGCGTAGTGAGGGCGATAATTCATGCCGTGCGATGGGCCACTGAAGTGATAAGTATCGTATACTATTTTATAGCACGTTTACCTAAGTCCACTGTCACACCTATTCGTGCCTTAAGCAGTCCATTTTTGCACGGTGAGATAAGCACACGAGCGAAGCGAGTGCGATAAACACCGTGCAATAATCGACTACTTAAGTCACGGGTAGGCGTGACCTAAGTGCGGACTTAGGTCACACCGTGCTATAAATACTTATATTCTGTTTCATTGTTGCCAAATCCTCTCTTTAAAAAATTGATGACTGTTCTATCCTCAAAATTTAATATTCTTAAATATTATTGCTGCGATGTTATTAAAGTGCGTAAATCAAAATGTTTGCAGTTAATTTGTTTCAATTAATAAATAACTGTTTGCAATTCTAAATTTTAATTTTAAACTCCTCACAAGAAATAAAGCGCGCATAATCTTGCTAATATTATACTAAATAAACATAGTAAAGTTTACTAAAAATTTAGTTAAATGTACCATAATTCCATTACTATAAATTAAAGTGGTCTGAATTATATAAATATATTTTATAATTAGCATATTATAGTTCATTTTACAAAAAGAAACATAGTTGAGACTTGAGACAACAATACTCAGTTTTACTATGCAACATAGTTAACAGTACTAATACTTTTTTCTCAGTGCATGTATCCAATATAACATTTTACAAGAGAAAAATATTTACAAGACAAACCTATATACAACTTTGAAAAAACGAATTTTATTGATTGATAAAGTTTTCAGTTTTGGGATAGAATATGATAGTATTGTATAGATATTTGACGATACATTTTACATGTCTCTAATTTGCATATTTTCAATCGGGTGCTCTAAGACCAATAATAAAATATGATTTCAAAAATACTTGTAAGCAAATCAATTTGCATTGATTATCATTCGCTATACCGTCATGAGTTATCGCAATTCGTGATATATTTATTCTATTTTTTTCCCTCCACAAAAAGATTAGATAATCTAAAATATATGATTTGATACAATATATTTAGAACCTCTATCCCTATGTAATATAATTTCAGTTCGCAAAATATAGTTTTGAGAAAAATGTATTTTCAGAAAATGCGAGTAAAATAATGTATTATTTACTAATGAAAGCCTTGAGAAAAAAAATTGAATAGTACACATAACGGATGTAATTTTAGTGCATTTGGAAAATAAAAAATGCATGTCATCATTTTAGTAGAAGAACAACGTATTTAAATACTAAAGTGATCGGTGATAGGAGATCTCCATATCCGAATATCGATACTTATTAAAGGCTGTTCGATTTGAGACAGATTCAGTCCTCTATACTAACCCGAGATTACATCAGGTGATATATAAATCAACTGATAGTGCATTGCATTGTAATTCCTTTTCATTTTAATTGTATATTTATAGATTGAGTATATTTCTCCGAAACAATATATTAACTTAGTGGTTTTTTGGAAAATTGAAGCATAAGATTAAAATCGCATTTATTTCTCAAAAATTACTTTGGGATAATGATATCTGATTATCATAGAATAGAAATAGTATTTATAATTATGATCATTCCAGAATATTCGTCATACATAATTTCGAAACAATCTTTTTTCCTTGTTTTTTGAAAAGTACAGCCGTTAATATTGCGTCTATCAAAATTACCACATAATTGAATTAAGAGTGTTTCTTTTAATTTTACTTGGAAAAGATAAATATAAAAAAATAATAGAATTACGTTATCTCAAATTGGCTTGTGAATACACCATAAGATAAAGAAACTGAAACTTCAAAATTTAACTTTACACTATGTTCCTAAAATACTTGATTAAAAGAAAAACATTTTCTTTTTCAAGGATTATGGTAAGGTAAATTAGGATAATTTGGCAACCTTAAGGCCATATAATACCGTGAATTTCAATATTTTTTAAATTAACATTCAAACGTTTATTTTGAAAAAGACGAACGTCAAGCGCTCCGTACACGTAAACACTATATTCAGAAATTTTTTTGAGTGATTCTATTATTATTTTTGTTAGCTATGCTCTTTTAAGTAGCACAATTGCAGAGACCTACTTACCGACAGTACGGTTTTTATTTAATTAAATAAATTCTCATGATTTTTTTGGAAAAAGACGAACGTCAGGCGC
>JAPYZO010006972.1:0-14274 GCA_030522905.1 Torymus flavipes | reverse complement strand
ACGTATATTCGATATG
Source organism: Torymus flavipes (assembly GCA_030522905.1). NCBI lineage: Eukaryota > Metazoa > Arthropoda > Insecta > Hymenoptera > Torymidae > Torymus > Torymus flavipes. The sequence goes on along the minus strand of JAPYZO010006972.1, from coordinate 14,258 downwards.
AGAATTGGACGGAATGGAAAACGTGAATTTCTCCTTGATTGTTTTACAAGTTTATAATTATCAATGTGTAAAAGGGAACGTTTAACTTTCAGATTTACATAATATGTGCTATATTCTGTAATCAAACATTTTGCTGGTAATACGCGATAATATTTACACAGCACATATTTACATGTATATCCAAATACATGTTTTCTCTGATGTATCAATTTTTTACTTTTTGTAATACGCTTCTCTTTTATTGTTTCTTTTGTATATTTCTAGAATTGTTGTAGGCATATTACTCGTCTCTTTTGTCGTTTTCTGAAATTGAGATAAAAACGCACCTACCGTTGCCGACGTTCCTCACCCCTTTGTTTGATATAATACACAAATTTATCACGCGATCATAATTAGCCCATTAAATCCCCTCGGCAAGGAGGCTTTACTTTTCAGCCCATCATTTTCTTAAGAGAGGGTGTATAAAGTTGTTGTGTACCTTATTGCAAATTCTAATAGAAGTTACGGCTATATTCGTGTGACATAAAAAAGCCCATCGCCAGATACATATCCTACCACTAAATAGACAACGATTCTCCGACATTGATAGCAATCAGTTCATAGAACAATATTTCGTATTGTCGTGACAGCACAGTGAATTCATTAATAATTCTTCTGAACAACAATTCATGGAAAATTAAACGACACGATTCTTCAATTTAACATTGTTAACACTGCTATAAAATAAACGCGTCAATTCGCTGTCATCATTCAATTTTACTTCTCAGAAAGATATATATATATACATTCACATGAAAACTCCCATCAAGTGGTCTATAATATGAACTCGACAAATTTCCGAACAATCTCGTAATCGCCCTCTAAAATGGGTGCGGGAGTAAAAGCCGCGCCGCGCACTCGCGGAAAATCTTGAAACCCCGTAAAAACAAATCGCACTAAAGCTCAACAAATCACTCTGGACGTTAACGGGTATTAATCATCGTGCTACCGCGCCGCCCACGAGAATAATAGCGGCCCGAGAGAGAGAGAGAGAGAGAGAGAGAGAGAGAGAGAGAGAGAGAGAGCGCGTACACGCGGCAGCGGCGACTACCGAATAATTTTCATCGTCGGAAGAAAGAAAAAAAAAGACTCCCTACATTTTGCACTGCACCGGCGCAGCGAGAGGGCAAGAAGGAAACGTTGGGAGCTTATTTTTTTTTGTGTGTCGCGCTACAAAAGGGGGAAAAAACTCGCGCGCGTTTCGCGATGCGCGACACGCGTGTGTCCAGGGCTGTTGGTATATAGTATATATATATGTGTACGTGTGTGCGAAACCGGAGAAGGTATGTAGGGGAGGTCGGCCAATGCGAATGTCCCATGTGCGGAAGTTTTATGGGGAATTTGCTGATTCATGGGCCCCGTGTCTGGGTTATCGACGATATTTCCTTCCTTCCTTCCTTCCTTCCTTCCTTCCAGGTGGAGTTTCACCCTCTCTGCCGGGCTCTATGTCTCCCGCTTCTCCTCGTACTATCCCACACGTGCAGACGTACGTACGCACATACACATACATACGCGCACCTCTTTTCCTCTCAGACACACACGTATATATATATATATATATATATAAATTTCGCGCACCGACGATACCCACATTTTTTCCGAGCTAAGTACCCGAGCGAACTTTGTTATCTGCTTCGGTATTTTTAGACTCGCTTTCAAACTGGCATTGATAGCGCTGGGGTGGCGTATATGCGAGTGTATAGTGTATGCCATTTTCTAGGCATCGCGTGTAAATATATTTCTGGCGTGTATTATCACGGCGATAATTTGTCACGCGCGCGCGAGCGAGCGAGCGAGAGAGAGAGAGAGAGAGAGAGAGAGAGACGGGGGTGTCGGTTCGCGAACGATTATTTTGTTATTCCGAGCGGGAGGAGGATTTCCGCGTTTCGAATTAAGCGATTGTGTAAAATAACATTTACATATCGTCAAAAGCCCACGGTATCGTCGCATGCGAAACATGCCGTGCGCACAAACGTATATATAGTCAGATGAGGGCAGTTTCTGCGGGATAATTTCTGTCTATTGATTCTGCCGAGTGATGGAAGTATAAATAAAGTGAATTAATTTACGGAGAATTAATTAAACGTGCTAGCGCGCGAATACCATGCAAATGCGAGCTTGCTTTGATCAGTCGCGTTTATCCAATTTTATATAGAATAGTTATAATCAATTAAATATAGAAGATTATTTATACTATACGAATCCTGAACATGTTGAAGTTAGCGATTGCTACCGATCTTTTTATGTTTATTTTCATCTCCAGGGTTTACATTAGCACAGTTACAATTAAGAGAATATTAAATAATACTGAAATATACATGTTTAAGAATTAGAACAACAAAACTTGTAATCAGCCAATATTATAAATAATAATATCATGAGTTTTTTTACGGATAAAAACTGTGGTATTCATTATACGTGAAAAATTGAGCACATAAATTATTTATTTGACGTAAAAATTGGAATCCAATATACGTAAGCAACCACGAGTGGTCTATAATAAAATAAAACGTTTGAAAAAATTAGTTACCACGACATTCATAAATCACACCTCATATCGTAAATCGATAAAAAAAGCAATAAATCCAAATTACAAAATTCACCGCGTACACGTCCATTTTGAAACGGTTGTTATTAAAAACCACTTCACATTCTTTACCCACGCTCGCGAATGCATAAACATCGGCGGTCAGTCAATAACTCGCAACATCGAAACAAACAAACACAACTTCCATAAATCATAACACGCCCATCATTCTCTCTTTAAACGCGCGCGTATTGGCATATTCGTCATGAAGCTTGTTATAAAAATTCAGTTTTACAAAATGGAAAAGCAAAATATTTATATTTATTAAAAAAAGGGAGGAGGAGAGAGCGGATCGCCGCCACTCCAACCACGAGCCGGGCATACACACACACACACACACACACACACACACACACACACACTGACCGCGACGCGGTTTCCAGCAATTTAAAAAAAACGAATATTCATGCGTTCAAACAATCAACTCAAATATTTACGCGGTTCCGCGCGTATGCAGGCATATACACACGTATAAATATAATATACGCGGGCGTACTCGGCCTATTTTTCCATTTTTTTTTCTCTTTCTTTACAGCGCATACAAACGACGTAAATTAATAAAATTTATGAGTCATCGCCGCGGCGCGGGACGGGTGTGTGACTCATGCAACACCCTCGAGCGCGAAACCCAATAAATTCCTTGGCTTGCAGTACACATACGGCTCCTCCAAGCAAATATAAACGAACAAACAGTGCATAAAGCATCAGCGCACCTTTCAACAATTAACAATAATTAAAAAGCCCAGCCGCATAAATAATGCCCACGGTTCTGCATGCGCATACATACGTGTATTATTATAACGACGTGCGCGCGGGGCGGTGGACGTAATAAAACGGCAATAAACACGGGCGTTTTATACACGCGCAAACGTGTTACACGCATTTACCAGTCGCAATCTCTCCTAAATATCTCCCCTTCTCTCACGCGCCCGCGCGCGTAGCGCATCTGTATCCCTCGCTCTATCTCTATTGCTCGCCATTTTGCCCTGCACACGGGGCTGTATCGCGCGCGCGGGGCTAACGCGCGCAGCCGACTGATACGAATTTCCGGTCGTCGACTTCGCCGCATGCGACGTTTGCCACCGCACTCTCTCTCTCTCTCTCTCTCCCACACACATACACACATACAGCAGGCGTACGCTGCTGTAGCATGAACGTATAGAAGCGGAGGTCGAATGAGAATGGGGAGAGGAAGAGAGAGAGAGAGAGGGTCGATCGCGATTTTTCACGAGCGGCCGAGCCGGCGCGCCCGCTCATGACCCCGGCTATTCTTAAATGTCAAATGCACTGGCACTGCGCCGATTGGGAAAAGTGTCCTCTCTCTCTCTCTCTCTCTCTCTCTCTCTCTCTCTCTCTCTCTCTCTCTCTAGCTCGTTCGTTCTCTCTGCGTCATATTATTTCTCTCTCTCACTCTCTGCGTCTGGGCGCGCTTTTTTGCTCCCCCTCACCCCCGCGAGCCGTGGGGATTTTTTATTATTGTGTGTCGGGGGGTGAAAAATCGGTCAGTTCGCGGGAATGCGCGCGTGCTCGTGTTATTTTTTGACGCGAGCGCCGTGGCGGTGGCCGGCGAGGATTAATTTTTCGAGTGACAATACGTTTAATTATAGGAAATGCGAGACGCGCCCGTGCAGCCTGCAGTTATTATTTGTTACGAACGTGTATATATATAGTATGAGCGCACGTTTTGCTTTGGATTTATGGCGGATATGAAACGTGATTGATTGGCTGTGGCAAATTAGGGTGAGAATAAACTTGTTACCGGTGGACTAAAGACTTTTAAAGGTAATAGCAAAAGATAAGTTATGGATTTTTTTTTGCCAAATGGTATAATTATTAAACAATTCGTTTATAATGATAATGTTCTAATTAAAAATTATTATTAGATTTAATTCACAAAAGCTTTTACGCGCCCAAATTAATTATATTATACTATAAACGCATGCAGACACATTGTAACAGTAAAATTATGTTATCAAAATGGAAGTTATTGATTATGAAGTGGACTCAAAATTGACTGCCCTAGTTCAAAGTAAATTAAATGCAGTTAAACTTACATAATATGCGCTGAATATTAAAAACCCTATATGTAAATTAAGTGGAGAGTTTGTTCTGTAGAGAAATTTTTTCAAATGCGAAATATTGTTGCTGCAACAAAAATAATTTTCCAAATTTCAATAAAACAATGCGGTGATCCATAATGTATATGTGTGCATAAAACAATATGGAAATATCAAACTACATACTTTGCACGTCAATACTATAGGAATATTTTTATACATCGAAAACTAAAAAACTATGCTAAGCTTTAAACTTTAATTATATTTTAAAACTTTAGACATGCTGTAACTGAAAATTTAATGTATACATCCATATTAATTAGTTGCCTTGTTTAAAATAACATGTCCCTTCCACCAGACTGTTCAAGGGAGGGTGCGAAAATGCTGTCTGCAAAACACCATTAATGAATGCGGACGCACATAGGGGTTTCAGTTGAAGTACCCATCAATAACTCATTTAACATATATTACTTACCTGCATATAATGTTGTGTAAAAACATTTGTAATAATTTGAAGAACCTAATGATTTTAAAATTCAAATAAACTAGGTAGGTAATTTTAACTTGAATTGGATTGCAGCTTCTTAAATACTTAGTAAAACGATCGCGCTAATCAATGGATCCAATATTAACTATCAATTGAATAAATCGCACCCTCGTGAGAATCAGTTCAATAGGATTCTATCACTTGAATACTTAAGAAAACGAAAGTACGTAAGATGGTCACTTAGAGAGGTAACAGTCTCTATTCAACAGCTCATTTCATCAAGTTATCTATCCATTCTCACTGGCGTTTTCGCCCATACCATGTAAGCACCCTATTAAGTTTAGAAAAGTCTTTGCGCTACAGTAATCCACGTTAAAGTTAAATATGCAGGAACGAATCGTTTTGTCTGCCCGCATTAAATAAAATGAATGGGGGTATAAATGTATAATATACGCTTCATTGTACGCGAGCCAATAACGATCATCGTCCGTTCATTAAATTGTAATTCATCAGTGGAAGATTCAGCTTGCAAATATTTAACGCAGCGAGACCAGCTCAATCTAATGACTTTTATTTAAAATAAAGCAACGGATTTAGCAACGTCACTCTTAATTACCGTCAAGCCACTGCACGGCGATTCATTTCTGTCTCGAAAAAAAAAAAAATTGAATGAATCCGAAATCCATATAAAAAAAAATCGCGTGCAGCTTCCACGAAATAATGAAAAAGTTCCTCTATAACTCCCTTAAACAAGTTATCTATATTTATAATATCCTGGAGCCGTCGTAGTCCCATCCTTTTCTCCTTTCCTTCCACCGCCGCCCCTCGTTTATTACCTCTTCCTCTCTTCTTCTTTCTCTCTTTCTCTTTCACCTCCCACGCGGGCGCACGCGTCGTCCTTCTTTTCCCTCTCTGTATCATTCGTTCTCGGCTCGTCCCCTTTCCCGCTCTTTTTCTTCTTTTTTCCACCGCCGCCACTGCACCTATCTCTCGCGCAATACGTCCGACTCGCGCACGCGCGCGAATATTGTGACGGATGGCACAGAAAATTTCTCGCTTTTTTTCCGCTTCCGTCCACTCCCCTCCCTCTCACCTTCGTCGGGATATGCCGATTGGAGTTTATGGGTTTTCTTAACTGACACGCGAGGGAGTAATTCGTCCGGCTGCGAGACTATACCGCGCGCGAGCAGCCCGCGCGAGCTTTATCACGGGCGTTATTACAGTTGTTAAATTTAATTCTCCGCGAGTGTCGCTTTCACGTGTCCGCGACATCTGATATGCAAGATAAAAGTAGTAGGTGGTAGCGCCGACCCGCTATATACGCGAATAGCAGTCCGTGTCATTTGTGCGGACGCGCTCCTGTGTTTTATATAATAGATTGGATTTTATTATCGTGATAAAAAATGTTTGTATAAATGGTAGTTTGCTGGAAGGCTTGGACGAGTTTAATGGCGTGCAAGGTAATGTCCTCGCAGACGAATGTGTGCATTTACTATAAATAAGGTTACTGTTTACCATCATATGCTACTGTGGATAATTTTTCTATTTCTTGTATCAATATTTACATCTTCGTTATTGTTTTTAAATAATTTCATTCTGTATTCTGAGGATAACATTAACGATTCCGTTTATAGATATCATTTTAATAAGACCAATTGAATAATAAGTTATTTATATTGAGTCAAAGAACGCAAAGGAAGTTTTTAAATAAATGTCTTAATAATATTTTAAAAATGAATTTCTTATGTATAATAAAACTCGAACCATAACCATATTAAATTTTTTTCTAAGTATAGCGTCCCAGAAAATTTCTCATGTTATAACACTATACATTCTTATGTTACAAAACTGTGACCGTGTTAGACCACAAAATGTGTGATACATTATAAATATACTTTTGAATTTTTTTTCGTTATAAGATTATCTTATTGCTATGCACTATCCGCTTAATTGTCTAAAATATTGCAAGTCGTTAACCTCTTCCTTCTTCTTACAATCTTCAGATTTTTAATCTTGGATTAAATCCATTTTGTTATTAATTTATGTTAGCTCTATAAAAAGCTAAAACTTTTGCAATTTGATATGACGCGCTGCTGCAAATCCAAACCTACGGAGACCAATAGAAATATACATTTTAATTGAAAGTGCTGTAATTTAATAAACTATAAAATAAAAATGTAGATTTACATAAAAAGCAAAAGGTCACTGCGAAACTGAATCTATAAAATACAGTTTTCCTCGAAATGTAGTTCTTCATTACTGTAAGCTAATAGTTGAGAGATTAAGTCATTGAGGAGTCAAGTGTGTAAGAAACCGGTTACTTGAAACGCTACAAATCCAATATATATATACAAGTAATGATAGTGTCAATTGATACAGAGGCTGCTTGACGTTTCAAAAGGATGGCACTTTCCGAGAAACAATTTAACGAGATATTCTAAATTGACCCTTTAATTAGGTTCATGATTCAATTAGTTTCATGAGAAAGGCTCTTGAAAGCTGTCGTGATGAGAAGGACACTCGCTTTAAAATTAGCGAGTTATCCTCTTCAAGGAATCCGTTGTAGACTCTAATGAGAGAAAAAAACTTAGACAAATATAGATCAAGTAGTCGACATTTTATACAAAATAGTAATATTAAAACAGTACAAAGAATTTAATATAATATTTGCTCGTGTTTATATCGATCGAAACATCTAAACCAAGAACTATAGCGTCCGAAGCAATTAGTAACGTTCAATAAAAAAAAAAAAAAAAAAAAAAACAAAGCAAACAAAGTGAAGTAAATGGAAAGAGTAATTAAAAGTAACAAATTATACTGGTAGCACGTCACAATTCACGACTTATGACCTATTACGCGAGTTCGTAGAACTATTCAAATACGCTGATTCTGATTGATACGAGTTCCCTCGGTAAGAATTAAAATAAAAAATTAACTTTTAGCAATAAACTTTACACATAGACCTGCGTAATTTTACTCTACATCTATCAAAAACCGTATAATGTATAAACGCCAACGATTTGAGAATTCGCATTGGAAATTAATATCGAAAAAACGTTCCTTTTATAATCCCGATCGATAGAGGAAGTCATCTCGATGCATAAAAGGCGATATAGCCACTCGAGCATTTCGTTCCGTTCGATTTTCCATAAAGAAACGAGCGAGCCCGCCGAATGAATTTTGCGGTGCAGTGTCGTCGTAGTCGGCGGGTACGGAATATCTTTGACGACGGCCATCCGTGAACCAAGAAATTTCTAAAAGTCGCCTCGATAAAAAGTTCCTTAAGCGCGTTTGTCAAACAAAAAAAAAAATCACTCATCGCCATCTCTCGTGTGCACGTGTGTGGTGATGTATGCGCGGAAAACTCGCGCTTGTGCATACATAAACGCAATATAACGGGCGGCAGTGTCGCGGCTTTGGCATTTGATTAAAAACACGAGGTGGGGGGTAAAAATAATAAATGAACGGAGCGACGGCGGGGGCAAGAAAGCGCCTAATCGAGCATTAATTTCATTAATTATCCGGCGGGGGTGAGCGTGCAGGCGGTAATGACAAAATATTCAGTAATTAATTAACAGTCATGAAAGGTGAATGCGTGCGGGAGTAGTAAGCGTCAAAAAGTCCTCCCGAGGTGCGGCAAAGCTTGAGAAAAAGTAGCGCGCGCGTGTGTAGCTGCTACTGCAGGGACACCGCATGGTGGAAAAAGTGAGGGTAGGAGGGGTGGTGAGATCGACAAAAAAGCGAGGCTGACTGGGAAGGCCGGAAGATATAAGATTGTTGATGAGAGCTAGCTGCAGTAGGGGAAGGGAGAAAAATAAGGAGGAGAAGGGAGGAAACATTATGGTGGAAATCTGATTATGATAAAAAGTGTCGGCGGTGATTAGAGGGTCGCAAAAATGATGTTGCGCTGCAAGCAGTGGCGGGTTCTTGCATTATTTATATAAGTAGAAGAAGAACGTTGACTTATTTTTGTTGCTAGCGTTTGTCAACGACCACATAGTTGTAGGATTGGAAATGTCATTTGTTAGATTGAAAATAGTAATCACTAATTTAGAATATAAATCCATAAAAGACTGCTCGTTAGGTTAGTGTAGGAGTAGAACGGTATATGCTTTAAAATCATCATTACTCTGATTAAGCTTTTTGAGGTCAGATAATACATGTGGATTGTGGAGACATTTTGTCGAAAATTGCTTGCAAATAGCTAGCTATCGGCCTAACGGTAGTTTCGCTTAATCTGACCTTAAAATCGCACATTTTGTATTAACGTATAGATAAATCAGATTTAGTATCACATGGTATATAATGCTATATAGCAATATGGGAAAGAATAATCTGTAATTTTGCCGTTCTGTTTATGTAAAAAAACTGTTCTTTTTTATACTAACCAATTTCTGTTCATTATATTGTTATAAAATGTATTATTATATAAGAGCAATCCTATCAACAATATAACAATAGTTTGCCATTACGATCCAGAACAGCGCAGTTGGAAGAGAAAAATCTTTATCTGATCGAGCGCATTAACCCATTAACGACACACAGTCCGAATCATTTCCCAAGAAAGCGAGAACGCGCAGAAAGCAAAAAAGCGACAAAGAATTAAAAGGAGTTAGGGGGGAGTTAGGAAGACTTAGCGTAAAAAGCAGTAGCCGAGAAAATTAGAGAGAAAGAGAGAAGAGGAGGTGGGAGTGGGGTCAAACCGACGCGTTGCGGCGAAAGTGAAAAACAAAAAGCCCGATAGGGAGAGAGAGGAGAATTGCATATAACTGCACACCATAAAGATCGCAAAAACCGCGGTCATCAATCAACGCCCACGCTCGACGGAGCAGCTCGCGCTAAAGTGCGACTGCGCGCTGCGCGCGGCGACGCTGTAATGTAATTTCGAGCCCTTTCGAAGATGATGGTATACTATATAGCCGCTATGCGAGCACTGTGGCGGCGGTACTGTACTTAATTATGGGCTATACGCCCGCTCACGCTCGCGCGTTATGTTTGATGTATTATGATTATGATGATCATTATATAGACACGAACGTCTGTATTTTCACGTATGCCGCCATATAGTGCGGCGCCGTCTATCCGATTTCCCTCTAATGCCTCTATGGTTCAATATGTTAATATACAAAGCGCTTAGTTTAGTTAATTATGGTCGAACTTCCACAGCATGGCGTTGTATAGAGCTTATAGTATAGTATATAAGCGTAAGAGACGGGCTTTTTCGATTATTATTATTCTCGGAAGCGGTGGAGCTTTTTTCGTATCATGCTTTTATCGATATTTTTGTGTTTGTAAAATGTTTAATTAAAGCGCGGGGAGCGCGCGCACGTGCGGCGATGAAATAGTTTAGAGCAGCTGGATGAAATTAAAAAAAAAAAGGCTGGGGAAAAAAGCGCTGCGGGAGATATGATCCCTGTTTATATAAATTCGCAAAAACTGCGGGAGACCGCGGGCTAGTGGAATTTCGAAATTATTGGACTAGCGGGCCCAGAGTAACAAATGCATTTGAAGTTTGTCGCTGCGGATTTTGTTAATTGCTTGTAATATGAAAAAGCGGTCATAGTGTAGTTTTTTCTCTATTAAAGTTTGGATTAAAAAAGTTAATATCGCGAGGAATGATTCGTAAAAAATATAGTATTGCAATAAGCTGTGTGGGCATGTTTTAAAAATGTGTGCAGTACAATTGTGAGAGATATAATAAATACTTACAAAAAATGGTATATTCATTTTTCGTGGAAAGTGATCTCGTAAAAGGTAAAAATTACTCATACCAATACCGAGTACAAAAGAATTGATTTCTGTGTATGAAAGTTGAATTATTTGGTGCAATCGAGAGGCTTTTCATAAAACTATGCGCCATTGTAATGTAATAAAAAAAATTGTAAAAGGCCTTTAAAGGTCAATACGGTGGCTTGAGGAACAAACAACCCGCAACTACGTACCTCTACAATTTTGTTTTAGTGTGGATTTATTGAAAATTGTTTTATTTATGCGTGGTTTCATGCGTGATTGCGGTCATTCAAATCAGTTTTTTCGAGCATGAGCAAATATTTTCAAAAGAAAATACAAATACCTATATTACTTTTTGATAAATATAAAGAATTTATATTGAGAAGCAATATTTAAAATAAATTCACGTTCAGGTAATTATATCTATAGGCTTTAACATAAAGTTGTTGTGACAAGTTTTAATATCTTATTTTTAATGATATTACACGACCGCTCTCGAAACGATGTTCATAACAATAACCCTTCAACTTTCCAACATAAAAGAGAATATTTTATTTCAATACACTAGGTCATAAAAGATTAAAGGAGAACAACATTTTAAAGTACAAAAGTTCAATACAGCTTTAAGCAGCTCTTGTAGAAAATAATTAACGCTCATTAGCGAAATACGATTTTTTCAGTCAAAGTATGTAATTATCAACGCAAAGCCAAGCAAAAAATCTTGTATTAGTATTGTTAAAAATTGTTAGTACGTCAGAGAAACTTTATAATAAAAGCAATTAAAAGCCACTATATATATACATCTCAAGTTAAAAATAGTAATTTAAAAAATATATAATAACTGCGCACAGAGGTAGTGTTTCACTTTAGATATATCTACGTGGTTATATTTTTTCATCGATCGCCCGCGAACTTAAACCGCATTTTTTATCGTCTTCATCAACCAGAGGCTATTTTGTGTAAGCTCATTTTTTATGCTTTTTAAGATTATATTGGCACGATAGCGCGCGCGGGTGCGCCAGTTTTTGGCAATTCCCTTTTAAAATTTTGGAACGCAGTTTTAGCTTTTTTCCCTCACATTTTTCCGCTTAGATACGTATACAACAACGTATACTAAAATAATGATGTAATTAGAAAAAAAAAATGTAAAAATGCTTATTAAAAATAAGGCGCACGATATTCCATAGTCATTATAATTCCTTTCAAGTAAAAAATCACATTATTATGCATTGAGTGCTTTACTGCATTTGCTAGATATTTTCGTAAAATATCGTGTAATTTATTAAACACATCCGTCGACCATCAATACAGAAAAGATAAAAATTACTAAGTCTTCTGGAAGGAGGAAAAACGTGGCGACAAAAAATCGGATGAAATAAATGGAAACACATCCCAGCGACTTCTAATATCTCGGATTCTCTCAACGCACGACACATCGATTCGATCTCCGAATGATTTCAGCAGGATTTAATAAATGCCCTCCGATAAATATACACTCTGTCCGGGTACAACCCCCCATCTTATCACTGCCGTGTTTAAAGATAAAATTGCCCTCGCGCGTGTGCGATGCATGAAAAGTATCGAATCATTTTTCAAAAAATTTACGTAAACGCGAATCCCGTCCCTTTTTCTCCTCCTCTGTCTCTTTTCTCTCTCCTACACCGATGAAATGACTTTTCATTTTTTCCCAGCTCTCGCGGCGCATATATATTGGAAAGCGCGCTCACGCCACGATTATTCGCGTTTCGCCAATTTTTTTCCCCCCCGCCGCGTAGAGATATATATGCTCGGACGTGAAATTCAGGTCGAATATATTTTTCTAGCGCTAGCGCTCTCCCTCGCCTTCCCTGCAATCTTCATGAATAAAAAAGCTGTCGATCACGTAGCGGGTGGCCCGGGCCTGTGTCCGCCGCCGTACAATTTTCCCGACGCGGTGCGGTGGCGAGCGACTTTTTTGTCCCGCCCCGCGAGCGCGCGCACTGCCCGTTTATTCGCTCTATCCGTCTCTCCTTTTTCTCCCTCTCCTGTACGTGCCCACACACATACACAGGCGCGAGCTTTTCTATCAAAGACGGATTTTTTTCACAGCTCCATATACAAGCGCCCGGCTGGAAATTACATTTATCAAAGAACAACGCCCCTGCGGTTTTTTCCGTTCTCTGCTATGTGAATCGGCTTATATACCGCGCGTGCACGCGCGAAAAATTGCTGCGGCGAAAACAAATTTAATCAAATGAAAATTAAACGAAGATTGCGCCCGCGCGCTCTGCGCACGCCATTAAAAAGCAATTTGATGAAGCTACGCGCGGTTGCGGCGGCTCCTCATATAAGTGACATTTTGCGCGGTGTGCTATATGAGGAGCGCGGCCGCGTTATTTATTAGCGTATCGGATGCGCAATGGTAGTGGGTTGCCCATAAAAACTGTATTAAAAACGAAAAGCTGCGGCACACGTATAATGATAGATGGCGCGCGCGCTTTGCATTTTCGGAGCTCTTCCAGAGACGACTAATCGAATTTCGAGATTGGAAAAAGCGGGCGCGACGCGGACGCCCTGCATTATTAAAGAGACTTTGGAGTATTTGATACGGTAATTGCCGTGGATTACGCATGCGCACGCGGTTCGTGGAAAACCTCCCGCGCGAAATTAGCAATTTCGCGCAGAGGAGGTTCTGTATTCAATAAGCGAGACTGCCGAAGCGAATTTCATTTTGTAATAATAATGTTACGATATTATTCATAATTAACTATGAAATTCGGATGTGAATTCTTTTTTTTTCTACGCTGTTCGGCAAACATTACGCGTAATTAACATTCATAAGCTCTCGGTTCTCAAATCGGTTAAATTAATAAAATCTACCCCGCGATGTAAATATAAATGACGCATTTATTACTATAGTATACGCGACTAATGGAAATTTGTATATATAATTCCATTCGGCCCAAAATTCTTCGGGCAAAATATTGCAACAATGTTCCAAATCCCAGGGCAACAAAGGAATAACAAAATTCGCTACGAACGCGTGGGCGTGCTTTATACAAATGTATCGAGAAATTACGACTTTTGCCATTGTGCGCGACGACACGAATTTTCAGAATCGCAACACCAGTTTTCCAATAATCATTGTTGTTTCAGTGTGTCGGCGCGCGCGTTCTCTCCCTCTCTTTCGAGGACGCGGAAAAATTGAAATTTCAAAAATGGTAATGTTAGGTAAGCGAACGCTTGATTTACATATCACTGAAAATTCCTACACCTCTGCGTATAAAAAATCATTCCCGTTTAATCAAATCGTCGTCAATAGCACACGCGACTGCGAAAATTAACGTGTCATTGCACTAGCGAATGGAAAGTGGTGCAC